>CAJNIZ010009460.1:0-13356 GCA_905231905.1 Symbiodinium pilosum
TGTTTGGCCACATTCACGAGCAACGTGGCCTGTGGAACAAGAACGGAGATGGATCCTACAAGGGAGGTGTGGAGTATCGGCCCAGCCCGCACTCCAGGCAGGTCTTCCGGCCCAACGGCCAGCCACCTCAGCACTATCCAGTCGAGGTAGAGTCAAACAATGCCATGGCCAACCAGCCTACAGTGGATCATAGTTGGACAGGCAGATGGGCACCTCAGCACATCGTGGGCCGACCTCGCCTCATCACAGCTACTCGGGGTGGAGACGGCTGGCACTTCAGCTCAGCCCCTTGAAGATGATGCTGCACCCAATCCGGGCGCACCCGCGTTTTGAGCGCGAATACATTTTGAACCGGCCTTGGGGAGCACGCAAGGTGATGCGTTGTTGCATCCAAAAGGATGCCCAATTAGGTTTAGCATATCGGGTTTTCCTGCACATGTTTCCCGTGCATTTGCATGTTTTGTGGCCAAGCGTTTCCGCCGACCGCTGTGCTAGTCACTGTCGACGTGCGCGGCCGCAACTTTTGCGAGAAGCCACAGCAGATGGGTTCCACTCTTCGTTCGAAAGTGGGAAATGCCTGAAATCAAGATCCAGGAGCAATCAATCAACAGGCACCTTTGCCTGTGCGGCAGGATGCGGCTTGAAATTACCTGCTAGCATGCAGAAGCAGATGTCCCACTACATGTTCTTCAGAAGCAGCCTGCCATCCAAGTTCCGCTAAAGGGCGTGTAAAGTCCCACGGTGCAATGGAGAATGCTTCCGTGCGGTTACACATGAGCATAGTATCCGCAAGAGCAGAGACTCTCAACTGGGGCATTTTAGGGTAACCTCGGCAGCGGCACCTGGGACTTTAAAACATGCTGAGATCTAGATTTTGATGCGCCCAACTTGTATAGATCTTGGGACGCCCCCGGAAGGGTCGTGCCAGGTAGGGTCAGGGCCCTCTGCAGGACTTGGTAACCTAGAGACTGGAATGAGTCACGTCGGTTGACTTAAACTTTCGCTGGATATGGCTGGGCATGGCATGTTTCTGTGTCGCGGAAAGAGGCTTGAGTGCAACCTTGTCTGGCCCAGGGCTCCGAAGCCAGAATCTTAACATGTGCCGCAAGCAGTGCAGGGTTGGATTTTATGGGCCGCAATCTTCCGCCTGCGGTTGTATCGCTACTCAATGAGCATAGTGAAGAACGTAGAATTGCAGCCGGAGAACACTTTTTTCAAGCAGCCTGTCTTGCCCGCGGGACTCTACAGATCCTGTACCAGCTTGTACTCATTTGTATTCTACCAACTTGTATCAGCTGGAGAATCATCTTAAACTGCAGTCTGCCACACCAGGAGCTCACGCAGCTATGGCAGAGCGCTCATCCCAATGCCAGCAACCGGAGCAGAACCTTGGACATGGGTTTCTTTCTTAGGAAGCAGCACTCAACATCACTCAACAGTTTTGCCACACATTGTGAATAGCTTAGATACGGATAGCATTGGACTTGTGCCGGGGGACGTGCAGAGATAGATATCTTCCTTTGTGGTCGATGTCATGGGCGCATACAGTAATTTTGGCGTGGGCTTCCTTTCAGAAATCAAGGTGCTTTCCGGGCTGGCCAAGGAAATGCACAGGGTCGCTCGAAAGCTTACTTTCTGTCCATTGAGTGCCGACAAATGCTTCGGGTATTGCTGCGCAAACAGAATTCTATTCGATACCCTGGATGGGTAGGATTGCGTTTCAATGCTGGATGGGGACTTCAGCTACTGGATTGATGGAGGTGAGCTTAAGCAATGTAATCTAGCCTCTACAGCGGGCTGCAGGCCCCTTCAAAGCTGCCTCCACTTCTCAAGGAAATGGAAGGGTTTCGGGAGGCTTGGTCTTCCCATGTCTATTCGATTTTTCTCTTTTGCTGTGAGACTGAGAGATAGAGAGAGAAAGAGGGCAACGGAGTTCGCCCCAACTCCTCTTATGGAGGGGAATATGAGTATAGCGTATTGAAGAAGAAGAGAAAGGGTGGCAGCACTTATTAAGGGCAAGGCCCAGCACGGATGTGTGGGAGATCCCAAAGGTAGGCCACTAGGCCTGCGTCATCGCCCGAACGAAAGACGACAAAAAAGTCGCAGGCGACTAACCACTTCGACTTTTTGTCTGCAATTTTGAGGGCTATTGCTCCACATCATAAATCAAATCAGGACGCACATGGGCGGGCATTCGTGCCCATGCGAACCAGCATAGCCTCACGGCGTTCCAGGCTGCGCAGAACCAGGGCAACACAGAATTCGACAACGTCTAATTTTCCATTTTCTGGCGTAATGCCTCCAAGGCCCGCAAGATCCTGTAAGTCAACAATGACCACTGCCAAGGCGCAGGCGGTGAGACGCCGGAGTCTCTGCGAAGGGCCAAGGAGGTCTGCCTTTCCAAGCCTTTGCAATCATAAATCACACAGTTTGTCGAGTAAGCCGAACCATGCTGTGGAGTTCAAGCTGGTGACTCCTCAAGTGCACTGCAATTGTGTGGGAACTCCTGAGCTTCTTCGACCCACACCTTTGAGGAAGCCAAGGGCTCACCCTGCAAGGATCGTGAAAATCGTGATAACTGTGTCATCAGCGTGTTTATTCGCATCTTGCGCATGTTGTGTGGACTGTCAACTGTAACTGCAGGAGCGTGAGGCCATGAGCACCCTGACCTACGTCACCCGGCAGTTGGTCATGTATGCGGCATCTACATACTTAAAGCTGCGACATGCTTTAGGGCCTAAGGGGTATCGGAGCTGCCCAGGCCTTCTTTCCGCTGGCACTGATCTTGGCGGTGCTCTTCGAGGCCGGTCGGACATATCAGAATATGCCCGTTTTTTTTTTTTTTCTGGCGGCAGACCCTCTGGCACTACACGGGGCTGAAGCTTCAAGATGGACTACCAACCAATGTTGAAGTGCCAGGTAAGGTGTTCTCACAGCTGCAACTGCACGCAGTTGCCTGGCGGGCTGAAATGCCTTCACCCACCACTAAGGGGGCTTTTGTCTATTGATCAACTCTTCACGGCCTTGCTAGATTCCTCCTAGATGCCAAGCAGCGTCAACATTGCTTTCGCCTTGGTTCAATGTCGCCCTATGATCCATCATCTCGCGCGGTTGCGCTGATGCGCGTTCTCTTGGGAGTCATTCGCCTGTGTTGTGCATATCTGAGATTAGCCGCGCAAGATGGTCGTGCGGTTCCCCCCATTGAATCTACGGGAGGACGATAAAGGGTTAGATCCGTTGCCAATCTGACGCTGGCTCTCGGGGCATTCCTTTGTCGAGGATTCAAAGCTTTTTGTGCTACCATTGGCCGCCCTCCCGCAGATCTGCATGGCAGAGAGAGCCCTACACAACAATCCGATAAGCGGAGGTTGCAGAGTTCCATGTCCGATGTAGGACTGTCTTTGATGTTTTTGGACGGGGCCTGCTTTGTATCTCTGGTGCCCAACCCTGAGCCCCAAGCTTTAGATGCTTGTCCCGCCTCTTGCTTCTGCTCAGGCCATGCATTTCCCCTGGGCGGAGGTAGACTGGTCCCTGCCGCTGGACAGGAGCGACGGCCTCGAAGGCAAACGGTGGGTTCATTCGGACTCCAGGGCTATGGCTGATGAACAGAAACTTGATATTCTGAATCTTTGCTAGACTCTCTGCCCAGAGGTTCCGAGAAAGTGGACAACACGTTTGCAGGCTTGACGGTGCTGCAACTGGGCTAAAGCTTGTCAGCATCCAGTCCTCCCCTCTTAGCGCTGCCGTCACCCACTGCAACTCAAGCCATGCACAAAGATAGAAGCATTGTGCTTCTCAAATGTGCTTGGAGACAGATGAAAACCTCAAAAGCCAACGTGTAGGAAAACACACATCTCAGACTGGCGCACCGTGGGTCCGGGCTGGCCACGATCTACTTTGCCAGGGCCTTACGTTAGGAGTTAGGCCAGTTAGGACCAACACCTCACGGCAGAACCTTTGAGAATTATGTCTTGTACATTCTGCGAAGGTGTTTTCAGTAGAGTATTGGGGCAGATTTCGGATTTCCGACTTGTCCGAATGCGTTTCTGATGCAAGCAAGTAACACAAAGATTGGAAAAGATTTCAAAGCAATGGATTTGAAGTCTGCAGCTCACCTCAGTGCTGCATAAGTTCACTCTTACCGCGGATTTTGTTTAGATGTAAGGATATTTTAGGATATCTTAGGATATCTCTATATATATATGTATTAACGTAGGATATCTTAGGATATCTCTATATATATATGTATTAACGTATGAAATCATATAAGGGCTATGCAGGGGATGCATACTGCAACCTGCTGTCGAATTTGCACTTCGCAAGTCACTGCCCAGGCAGGTGCCGGACGTGTCAAAGGCCGCTGTTACCTCGGCCTTCTTGCGGCAGAGCAGCAAAAAGAGGACTGATGGATGCTCTGGTGACAGGCATTCTGGAAAATCCTGTGGAAGCCCAAACTGGCCCAAACATCCGGCAGTTTGGCCAGCAGAACATGTCGAAAAAAGGCAGTTTTGAAAGTTGTAGCACTTCATCGAAGTGAGAGCCCCCCTGTCAGAGGTGGGCATTCACCTCCTGGGAATGTATTTGGACCTTACAATGTTTGATTTCCAGCAGCGGCACCTGGGCTCCTGATGCAGTTTTCAGCTATTTGCTGAGGGTGCTTTGGCTAAGTGTATCTAAAGGTGACATGAAATTCGGAGGCAGTGAATCTGAGCGATCCTGAAGATTCAAGTCGGCTTCAGCAAGTTGCAAGCCAGATGCCTAAAACTAATGCTGGCTGCGTAGGCGGTCACAGAGAAGTATCTCAGCTGGTCAGGCACTGTAGCTGTGAGTTTCTGCAGATCTCAGCGCCACTGTCAATTCCCACCGGACATCGGAGGCTCTCTACCAGGCAGAAGGTGGTGCCAAAATTTTGAGAGAAGCCCTCTACATCATTCACTGTGCCAAGGTACTGGAACCTGTACCAGCAACCCAGTCTGCCGCTGTTCTTCGAGTTGCTCCTTAGAGCAGATCAGAGCATTATAAGTTCTTCCAGGCTAGCATAAAAGTGAAGCTGATGCTATACGTGCTTTGTGTCAGGTTGCGGTTGTGTTTCTGTGTGGCATGAGGTCTGACTTGGCGGACTAGACCCTTCATATTGCTGCACAGACTTGAAACTCTTGAAGCCATCCAAGGATCCGCAACTGGTTCATTCTGCACTTTGCACGCATGATCACCTACGTATATGACTCTCGGTTCCCATATGATGGCAGCTCTTTCATTGCATAGATATATACATATATGTAGATACATATGCATATACATATGAGTAACATCTTTGCCGGAGGCACTCACCTCATTGCGTGATTGCTGCGAGACCAAGGAGTTCTACGTGGAGGACATGTTCTTCCTGCACGCTGGCTGCAGTTGCATTGCGAGATGCTTCTTTCTCAACTAGCTGGCAGGGTCAGGAATCGGGAGGAAGTTTTATCTTCGTATTTATGCTCAACCCAAAGCATTTGTGTGCTGAGGTTGGGCAAGCGTTCTTGTGTCGGTGCAAAATCTCAGCTGGAAGAAGCCCAAGTGATTTGCCCTTTGAGCCAGGCACTGGCGGGACCATTTGACAAGGTACTTTGAAGCAATCTGGGTTCCGAACACCTACATCTTCAAGATGCAGGAAGCTTGCTTGTAATACAAGTTGCCTTTGATCCCGGACAACAAGCACCTGATTTTGCAACAATGGTGTGGTGCGGTGTGATGACCGGGTTACTGTCCTTTGTTTGCGTTGTTCGAAGGTGCTTTGCCGTCAGGTATTGCTGGACTGCAGAGTGTTGCTTTTTGGTCAGCTCAGACTCCCTAATAATTAGTTAGCTCTGTTGCGTGCACCTAGCTGGAAGATCCGGAAGCCTTCCAAGGAAGGGCAGAAGTTTGACAATCCAGACCAGCGCATCCACGTCGACATCGTAAGCTTCATATCGCAGACTTACTCCCTGACTTTTGGAGTCTTGAAGGCTCGCTTTCAGAGCTTGCCATGCATGTGCAAAAGATGCCGATGTGAACACCAGGCAACCTTGAGATTAAGGGTTTGAAGTTCGTCTTGCCTGTCGGCGAAGGGGGCCGCGGTGACATTGAACATGCCTAGAGGGTACATTTTTGCAATGATCAACAACAAGAGCCGCACCAACATGGCTGACACCACCAACCACCACTGCTTCCACTCCCAGTACTCCTAGTGCGGGGTGGCTGGCTCCGAGTTCAGGGCGCAGATTACATATTGGTGAAGGTGCAAAAAAGTTTTGGGGGTAGCATTTGAGTTTGTCTCCTGAGGACGTTTACAACCATTACTCACGTGCCCGCAACAGTGATAATATGTAACAATTGCACATCGTGGAGTCTTTCCTGTTTGTTGTCAGTTCACAAAGCGGAAGCATGTGAAGGACAACTAGAATCTAACTATCTAACTAGAAAGTCCGAAGGTATAAACCGCAATAGCGGCACTGGTACACCAACAGCATGTGTCGCGTAGTTTGCGGTTACCCTTGCATCCGTGAGCCTAATCAGCTTCTGCAGCATGGAAGTTGTCAACCCTGAACAGTGTCACGACGCTCATCGTAATGTGGAAGACAGGAAGGGGCTGAATTGACGTGTAGAAGCTTCTACGCATAAGGTTTAGGACAACCGCCTGCCGTACTCTGTCCGCTAGTCAGACACCGCAGCGATGCTGCTTCCAAGCATGATCATCCCTCGGCTGGCTGATGACCAGCTCAAGTTGATGCAAATTGTTTCATGTGCTTTGCAAAGCCGAAAGGTGACATGACATGTCGATCTAGGTCATCGAGTTTCAAGCTATGCAGAAACCATGCCGGCAGGCATCCCAAAAAGGCTTTTGGACATCTTAAAGCTAAGCTCTCGGTTCGCATCTTGTTGGAAGGTGTTGGTAAACCTCGGGATGTACACCTACATGCTGGCAAAGATCACCCCTGCATCTATGCACTGGTCTTCGCTTGTGGGGACGGTGCCAAGACTTCGATGGGCAGTGCAAGTCTTTTCCGTAGATTCAGCAGAAAGGCTGGGGCTTGGCCAGCCTATAGCAATCTGAGCTCCTTGTTGAACCGCCAAGCCTTACAGAAAGTCGCAGCGCACGTGGGATGTAAGTAAGGGTGGCAGGCAAATCCGAGATTGTTTCAGGAGGCTTGAACTGTTTTCTTCGACTAGCAGATCACAGGTTTGCTAATGTGGTTGATTTCAAGCCTGTGGCACCCCATGAGACTTGGTCCATCCTTTGCTCAGGCGCTTCTTTACTCCACAGCTGGCTCCATAGCAGCTCAGCTGCCATCAAGATGGGTGTGAGAGATGGGGTAGCGAGCCTGAGAGAGTATCACCGCAGCCGTACACAGGACAGTACTTCCGCTGGGTTCGCAATGCTTGCATCGTGCACTAGAGTGGTGTCATACAGTGTTGCCCGGCTGTAGACAGAAGATTGCAGCTGGATGCATGGCTTTCCCTTGAAGATACGCTCGTAAAAAGGTAGGCAGCATTACCCATTCATTGGCACGGTCAAAACAAGGGTCGAGCGAGACTCCAGGCGGGTCTTTGGCTGCAAGGTCATGCACCTCCTGGGCTCTGACTTGGCGCATTTCAGCTGGCCGGACGGTGCTGAGTGATCTCGGTCTAGTAGGTTGAAAATTCAAGGTTTGGTTTGAAGCAGTCGAGGTTGAAATTCAAGGCAAATTTGAGACATTTTGAGACCCAGACTGACTTGCTTGATTGAAAGCCCTTGCAGAGCATGTTGTATTGTTGACAGTGCGTGCGTATTAGATGTTGAAGGTTCAAGCTGCAAAGGTTACAGCGCTCCGACAGGCAGTAATCGTGGACTCACAACCCATGCAGCCGCATGCCCAGACACCCGCCTAGCTTTGCTGCTCACGCTTCAAAACCTATTTAAAGCCCAAGATCTCCCATCAGCTCCCTTTCCTGACGGAGGCTTGGAGAGCGCCTTGGAGGTGACTTTCGCTCGGAGCTGCGGCCACTGGGGCTTCAGATTCGTTCGGACGTTGTGTTCAGAGGTTCAGGAGCCTTCAATTGTACAATTGCCGTCCAGCACACACCTTCGTAGAGCAATGATGGGCGTTCAAGTCCAGCGGTGACCGTTTTTTGTTGGCAAAGTGATACAATTTCCCGGTGGCCACTCGCCGTGAGGTTGTGTTGGGAGGTCTGATTTAGTCGATTTGCATGCTGCTCCTGGGGGTACTGTACTTGTATGCCCAAGTTAAGTTAGTTCCCTTGAACCATCTTGAATTTCAGAACTCTCACCCCTTGACCTGGCTTAGCTCACAAGCCATTATCAACCTCAAGCAATGTCAAGGCGGGTATACGATCAGAGCGAAACTGTGGCCAGCCTCAGATCAGAGGAGGCCATCATGTACCCATTCAATTGTTCGTTTCCATGAAGTCTTTCTGAGCATGTTCCGATTGCATGGAAAGATTGTAAAACGCCGATGGGGTCGGAGTCTGACGCGTGGGCATTATGTTGACCTCAGCAAAGCCGCCTTCTTAACCTGTGAGCCCAAAAGACCCCATCAGTCTTGCGGCCTGCTGTTTAGTTTTTGGTGAGTGGCCGTTCTGGCACATGTGGGCAGTGCAGCAAACTCCCAAACATTTTCAAGTTTGGGTGGAGGCTGAGCTAGGGCGATTGCAGCACAGCTTCGAGCGCATCAAGTTGAACACGTGGCAGCTCGGAGGGCAGAATACATGTGGCAAACGAGTTAGTTGAATAAGCTTCGTTTTTGTTTCTACTACGCGATGGAGGAAGTCAATGCTGTCTACCAAGGGCCAGTGTTGAGGTAAGATGAGGCAAGATGATATCAAGGCACTGCATGTTGGGGAAAGGATCCAGAAGTGAATTGCGACGAGGCTGGTGTTTGTGGATGCCTAGATGGCGCAAGAACCCGCCCTACAAATCGAATCGTGCTAAGTAATCTGTGAATGTGTATTCAGCCTCTTTGCTTCTTGAACCGCCACAAAGACAGAAGGAAGTTATCCAAGTTGTTGGGTTTGCATTGAACAGAGAGCTAATCAAGACCACGACGAGCAAAACATGACGAAGTAATGAAGAACTACAGAAAACTAAGAAGGTAAACACAAGGGGCGGCAAGAGGAATTAAAATCAACTAAGGAGACCATAAAGACTGGAAAAAGAAGCGGTGGAAATCAAATGAGAAGGCTACTTGAAAATACGCGAGCTACATGATGCAAACATTCCAGAAGTAGAGGTCCCAAGACTTGCCCCTTTGTCCGCAGGCCTGATAAGACATCCTTCTAGAGAGATGCTTCTGCGTGCAGCTAGCAACCAGCTATTGCTGTAATCACCTTGAGGAACTAGCAGTAGGGGCTTTGTCGAGGCTGTCCATGCTTCTGGAAAAGCGGCTCAACATCTTCCAGAAGTGGTACAGCCCGCTGAGGGAGGTGCTTTCCTGAACTTGCAGTGCCGTTTTTTCACATTGAGTCGCTGAACCCGGAAATCTCTGATGCGGTTTCTGCTTTCAAAGTATCAGCCACAGGATGTCTTGCTTGGAATTCCAGAAAGGATCCTTGCAATACATTGCTGGCAGTCAGACTGAAGTGAAACGGAGCTGACCCTGAGAACAAGTCGTGACCCGAGCCCTTCCAGTGTATATCCTGCTTCGCATTCCCTGACGGGATGACAGGTCTTGTTCATGTGCCTCCTAGCCCCCTTCTTCATCCGGGGCCAGGTGGGATGAAAGCCCAAGGATTTGAGCGCCAAGTGCTTTTGATGGTGGAAGGTTCAAAGCTTATGTAATAGGGGAACCACCAAAGCTTGCGTGAAGACAGTGCGAGGAGGAAGCTTGGTTTGAGCTTGAGGCATCGTCAAGAAGCGTGAATTTGCAGGACGAAGTCGTTGAGTGCTCAAGTATTCTTCTACCCAGAGATCTTGCTCACTGAAATCACAGCAAGTCTTGACTCTCCAAACTCACCATCGTCTCACTGCCTTTGGTCACATGGATCTGGATTATGCTCCGCCAGCCAGGTCAGCCTCGGCCGGCTGAAGCAGTGCGAGACGGCTTTGGACAGGACTAGGGTTTCTGTGAGACTTGCGACCATTCTGAGGCATCACAGGCCACAGCCATCCACAACTTGTCCCCAAACTTGGAAGAAGGGCGCCCTGTCGCCAGGATCAGTGATGCACTCAGCTTCCTGGCCCGGGGCCTCAGAGGGCTGCAAAGTTGGAAAGGGCACAGCTAGCATCCAGAAATCATGCGTGTCCAGGACATCGCCTGCAACCTAGAGCCATCGCCTTCAGTGGCCCAGAATTTGACTTCGCAGGTTGCGGGGGAACATCCGTACGCGTAGAAGTAGATCACCTACCAGTGTATGGACAACGAGGCAACTATGGCACGTCACGAATCTATTGCACCTCGGTTCCCAGTGCTCGCATCACTTCAATCATGACCCCCATGCCAAGTGTATTTTTGTTTAGTTTGCTAGGTGAAAACGGACCTTTCCTCGCAGAGTGCAGAATTGCAGTTGGACAGCGCAATTTTGCTCTCTCATTAGCGCCACTGTAGTACTCATAATCTATGGCTGAATTCTAGCTTGCCAATCAGAGCCCCTGCGCTACATGCCTCAACCAGAACTGGGCAGGTAGACTTTTGAGATTTCATGCCGTCGCTGTAATCAAGAAGTGTCCATTGTCTTTCGTTTGCTTTGGGATGAGACGTCGGGCATAAATCGTGAGGTGGACAACTACTCCAAGCTCTCAAGCTATCGGGCGACTGTGGACCGTCTTTACAATTTTCGAGCCAGCTGTTTGTCCTACCTGAAGCCGACGAAGGGGGCTGAGGACACCAGCAAGATGACTCCTGTCCACAGCCTCAGGGGGGATTCGGAGCAATTCGCGTGGATTGGTTCTGCATCAGTAATTACCTCAGAAGAAGTTCCTATCTTGCTATTTTCCACTCGAAGGACTTGAGCTCTTGTGAAAGCCTGGTTTGGACCGCCACCAGAGCTGCCAGCTTAAGAGGCCTTCCGAATGAGCCTTTCTTATTTTGTGGGTGATTGGGTGTCTTGCTTCCGGAAAACCCTTGAACTTGTGCCTACAAGCCAAAAACCCAATCCCATTGTACCACTGCCATGCAGACCCCAACGACAAAGCTGCGACCCACAGCCTGCGCAGGACAGCCAGGATGGCATAGACGCTGATGTCATCACGCGCCTTGCCCCACGTGGCATCCCATCACGTTGGCCTCGACTTCTTGGGGGCATCGATTCCAAGGAGCCGCCTGAGGCTGGAGCGCGAGAGGCCGGACTGTTATGCTTACTCCTGAGAAAACCTTGTCATCGGCTTGGGAACCTGGAGGGCATAGACCGACTTTTGATCCAACTCCACCTCATCTTGCTGCAACCATCACAAGCATGATGTGTGCAGCTTCGATGTAATATATCGCTCCGATTGTTCATGTTTCTGATGACAAACCAGGCGATGGCGGTGACTCGTACAGACGCGCTGGAGCTGCAAGTGCGCGGCCTTCGCTTGCCTTCTGGGGAGATTCTTTTCGACCATGTGGATTTTGAGGCGGCCTCAGGCCAGCTGTCTCGCAAGCTTGGACTACTTCCCACGGCCTGTGATACGCTAAAATCTAAAAGTCAGGATTGATCCCCTCGCCCATGGAAACTTGGAAGTTGAGGAGTTTGTAAACGTGGCACTTGGAAGATCGAGGTAGGTTTTTTGGAGAGAGAGGCTTCTCAAAGGAGTGAGGAGGGAAGACAGATGTTGTCCTGCTACCCCAAAGAGCCTTCAAGGGATGCTGCTTTTAGAGAGGACCTTTTTGTACAACTTCGGTTTGTAATGCGAGCATCGACCGTATTGTGCGAGAGTTGTGATTTCTGTAGCACTGTGTTGGCATCTCCTTAAAGGAGCTTGACGGCCTCTCCCATGCAGGTGACATGGTCTTACTGTGCGGAGAAGAGGGTGCTGGCAAATCCACCCTCTTGAGGGCCCTGGCTGGCATTTGGAGTCTTGGTGTGGTTCAGCAATATGTCGTGTTTCGTACGTAGACTAACAATTACTGACTGGATATTCTTTCTGCTTGCCCAACTTTAGAATTGCGAATTGAGGCCCTACATGGACAATCAGGAGGGGTCGGCTGTATGTCGGGAGGATCTGGTGCTTATCCCTCAGAAGCCACGCTTGCCAATGCCAATGACCATGCACGAAGCGGTTGCATTCCCTCACGCTGCGGAGCGCTACACAACGGCCGAAGTCCAAAGTGCATTGGAGCAGGTCGGCTTGGGAGAGTTGATGCTCAAAGGCTTAGCAGCTCGGCGAAACTTTTAGAAGAAGTCCAAGCTTTTGTTGATTTCATGGAGGCTTAAAGGTTTTCTCCTGAACCTGTGCCATTACCTGAGCCAGGATGTCCAGATGGATGTCAACAGCACTTTGTCTGGTGGTGAATTCCAGCGATTGCTAGTGGCCCACTGCCTCGTGGCAAAGCCGTCTTGGGTGCTTCTGGATGAGTCCATGGCTCACATGTCGGCAGGAAGCCGGAGTGAGCTTTACGAGCCTCGCTTGGTGTTCAGTTTTTGAATGTATTATGCAGCTTGAGGTAGGGATGTCGTCACTCAGCATCAGGACGTTTGGCACAAAATGCCAAAGATTCTTGGAATTGCCCTCTTGAATATCCACATGCCTGGTTTTGTGCCAGAAAACGTTCTGTTGCCCAGTGGCTTACGGTGTTACGCTTGATTTTGCGCAGTACTACAGACAGTACGGAACCGCTGTAGAATCTCTCGAGAGAGATCTGGAGCAACAACTCGAAGCTGCCAAATACGTTGTGTTTTTTTGCTTATCGCACGTCTGCCCACTTTTTCTTTGCTTGCGATAACGCTGAACTGACCGCAAACTCTTTTGGAACCTGAGGAGTCCAACTGGCAATAAGCTAGCAAATATCTTGCAAAACATGAACTCATCGTTTGCTGCTCCTTCATGGGCTTCCTGCACCAGCCGGGTGGGCAGTGTCAGGAACAGGGAGACGCGAACCATCAAGCACATGTCTGTGATGCTGAAGGCAGTTTTGGTTCAAAAGCCTCCCGTTCAAAGCGAGACACGTTTAGCTTTTGTCCGCATTAGGCGCTTGTGAATGATGATTATGAGGATTGCGTTGCTGCTTTCCCCTGTCCTGCTGGCAACGGCTTCATCGCCTCAGCCAGACAATGTGACTGCGGGCTCCCCGTTGCCAGCATCGCCAGCCAACTCTACGCAGCAAGTTGCTCCAGGACCCGGACTCAAGGTACGTCGCCAGGGGCTTCCCGAAGAATTCCCCCAGGTTGTTACAATTCTGCATATCAGCGACACTCACTCCT
>CAJNIZ010009463.1:0-13356 GCA_905231905.1 Symbiodinium pilosum
CTGAACATTCCCTTACATGGGCCTTGGTATGTAGAGGCCTGGGGGAGGGGGGGGGAAAGAAAAAAGTAATAAAAAAACACAGAAATTGATACACCGTGTTCGTTTTTTGTTTTTTTCTTTTCTTTTTCTTTTGCCCCCCCCAAGGTCTGTACATACAGCGGCCCGTGTGAGGAGCCTTGTTCTAGGTCTGAGTGGCCAGCAGCCACAAAGGGAAGCCCCTATGTATCTACGTATCTACTTAGGAAAAACACCAAAAACCCGAAAAGTGGCCTCAAACAGAAAACTCAAAAACTGGGGCCTGTAGTGCGACGTGTTCTTTTAGGTAAACCCTAGACGTGGGGACCCTGAAGACTTGGTAGCGTATGGGGGTGGTGAAGAAAGCTTATAGGATAAGGATTCTATAGCACCAGGTTACATGAGCCATAATCTAAGCTCCTTTGAAGGGGTTATCTAGGGGATAACATAGGGACTATCACAGCCGCTGCAGTTTAGGAACCGAGTCTCTCTAGTGACTATTAGTGTAGTCCCTCTCCTGTTCCGAACATTATCTTCAGAAAATCAGACGCGGGAGAATGTCACCAAAAAGACATACGATTTTCATTCAGCTAAGACAGCTGCTGGATGCGTTGTCAAACCGAAAGGCCTTGCACATGGTTGAGGGCCCCTAAACTCTAGCTTGGAACGCGGATCCGTTTTTTTAAATCCATCTTGGGTTCAGGTACACATGCACATCTAACAGGTTAAATTCAGCAACAGCCCCGTAAACCCTAAACTGGAGATTCCTATGTAAGCATAAGTCAGAGTGGCCTGAGTTTCTAGAAGGGGTACGAACCTAGAGGTCCAGACCCACAGCCCTCAACCTAAAACCCCACCCAAACCCAATCCACAATCTTAAACCCAATCTAACTTCCTAAACCCTAAACCCCCTCTGAGGATCCCCCCAATTCCCCCCGAAACCCAGACCTGAAACCCAAACCCTAAACCCCAAACCCCTGAACCCTGAACCACCCTAAAACCCTAAACCCCTAAACCCTGCACCCAACCCGAAATACCCAAACCCTAAACCCCTAAAACCCCAATCACTGAACCCAACCCTAAAACCCCAAACCCCAATCCCCTACACCCTACAAGCCCCATCGACCTCTTGGGCCCCGACAAGCCACCCTCTACCTCCGAGGCATTTGCATCCATCGGCAGCCTTGGTTGCGGGCTCTGAATGCAGGCACGTAAAGAAAGGCTTTGGGGGTTTAGCGTTTAGGAAGTAGGATTTGGGGGTTGGTGTTTGGGGCTTAAGATTTGAGTTTAAGGCTTTGGGCTTAAGGTGGGCACGGGGATTAAGATTCATGAGATCTGGAAGGTTTGTTTGGGGTTAGAGAGGGAGTGTATGCAGGGTGCTAGGCCTCATACAGGAAACTGTTCTTTAACAGATTCTGCGAAGGTCTAGGTCATTTGGGGTATTTAGGGCTTGAGAAGGCTTAGGGCTTTGAAGTTCAGAACTTTCGGTTCAATTTCTTGGGCTGTGGGATTCGAAGACTCCTGTTTTGCAAATTTGTACAGCTATGGCCCAGAGATAGGGGGTTCGGGTTTAGCGGTCAGGGTTCTTTCGCTTGAAATGCACAAGGAATCAAAGCTCTCACTGTGCGAGTGTATAGAGGATAATGTAGCCATAGGAGAATTCGGATAGTTTCTTTGGCTACTGAGCCTTCTACATCAGGCCTAAACATCTAAACCCCTCAAACCGCTATAGAGTGCGGTAAGCCAGGCAAAAAGAAACGTTCCAACTTGTGCGCCATTGACTGACATGAGCCATTCTTGGGCCTCCTGCCAGCCTAAGCACACCCGGACCTAAACAAGTCACCCGAAACCGTCAGCTGAACATCTAAGTAAACCAAAACCGTGACCACCTTAAGCCCTAAACCTTGAACCCTCGAATGCAGTTCCTTTTTGGGTTTGTTATGTTTTTTTGGTTAGGACTATTAATAGGACTACCAGAAAGGTACTACATTGGAGGGTCTAGGTAAACCCTGAACCTAGTCAACAAAAAAAAACAGACCTGTTTGCCAACTTTGGCCAGGGGGCGAGGTGAAATCTTGCCCACCAGGCCTGGGAAAGGCTTAAGACATGCGGTTGGGGGAACCTGTGGCCTGAAGGTTTGTTGGGTTTTGGGTTTCGGGTTTTAATCACCCCCCTCCTTAAACTTGGACCCAAACTACAAGTACTTCGGTTTTGTAATATTCTGCATTGGGGTGTGCGGCTACTATTCTACTATTCGGGGGGTGGGAGGGCGCATATTTGCGGGAGAGGGTTGCAGGCGTTCGTGATTTTCAGATTTAGGGCCTAGGGTTTAGGATTTGGGATTGGGGTAAATGTTGGGAGTTACTAAAAATCTAGAGGTTTGGCTAGGTTTGGGATTGGAGGGAAAAACGAGTCTGGGGTTCAGTGCCTCAGGCTCAACTCAGGATGCAGAACTTCGGATGTCGGGTCGAGAGGATGCATCCACCTCCGCTTGATGAGATTTGTAAAGGAGACCTTCGCGCCGGTCCGCAAAGTGCAGCTTGAGAATGCCGGGAAAGGAGGGGATCCTCCAGGAGGACCTCCGCTGCTAGGAACCAGGGGCGTCCATGGAGAGCTGATCCCCCGATGCTAGGCCCACAAAGCTAGCTAAATAGGCTTCCTCGTTTTGGCCCGACCAGAGGGCTTTGCCGATGCAAGCTATGACCCATAGAAATCGACTAGTCGATGGATACGCCACTGGCTCTCCAGCTCACAGGCACTTGGCGGGCTCCCTGAGTGAGACTCCTGACGCTTTATAGGGTTCAGTGCTTGAAGGTTGTAGAGTTTAGGGCCTCAGAATGAAGTCTGCACATGTAGGTGGCCCATCCTTAATTGCCACCGCCCATGTGTGTGTGTGTGCGCTAATTCCCTGTCAGTGTGCAGTTCTCATGAATATGGACATGCTCGTCAATGGAACTCTGATGGCGGCTGGAAGACCATACGGCCTCCAGAGAGAGAGAGAGAGAGAGAAGAGAGAGAGCGAGAGCGAGAGGGAGAGGGAGAGAGAGAAGAGATACACTGCAATGTCGGAACAATCAAAGCAATCTTGTATAAGTGCCAAATGCTACGACTCCAAGAGGAAAAGGTGCAAACAGAAGGGGCATAACATATCTGGGTATTCAATGTCCTTCAGAAGCCGCATTAACTTTTACGAACACCTAATCATGCCTTAATACGGTCCAAGGACTGAAGTACCTTCGAGATTAGTGGTCAATGTTTGAGACCATGGACTCCTAGGGATACCTGTCAAGTTTGTCACTCTCCTAGAGAGCCCCTGCAGCCCCTACTGATTATGACTGTTAAAAGACTGGAAGAATTAACCAAAAGCCTTGACAAGCGCCAAAAGGTGATGATTCTGAATGCCTCTGGCTCAAGTACCTGGACCCCAAAAGTAAGTCAAATAATAGCCCCAAATCCATAAAAAAATGCCCAAAAGGCAATCATTCTACATACTTTTTGGGTTCAGGCAGACACCATCTTGACTGGACAAACAAGCCGCGCACCCGAAACATCGCCATGCTCAACCCCAATAACAAGGCCATTCCAGAGCTTTACCTGTATAATTGGGCTCATTCCCCCTTACAGTAACTGCTACCACAATGGGTTATAGGAGTTATAAGAACCCCCTTAATAAGGCCCGTTTAAGGACAGATACTGGGGGGGGAGGGAATGACCCAATGTAGAATGATTCCTTTGTATATGCGTATGAAATGTCTGTAATCCTGACAGCTGTCCCTTTTTTCACCCTACCCCAAAGGGTCCATGTAGGTATATAATGTAGACTTACGCCCCTTAAGTACAGACGAATTCTATACCTACATGGACTCTTTGAGTACCACCCACCCTTTCAGCAAGCAAGGCCATTCTGCGACTCGCTTGGGCCCGCAGCTTTACCACTGACTGTGTACTTCGCCTGGACAGCTTCAAGCGTCAGCGTCTTGTCAAGGTTTGGGTTGGCAGCGGCCGTGACGCTCGAGATGCTTGCGCCTGTGCCATCTGGGCTTTCTGGCATGCCAAATGCCTTGGCGATTGCCTCGAACTGCTGGCGAGCTGTACTCACTCTCTCATTGTTCTTCAGGTTCTCAGGGCAATCTTTCAACTTCAAAATGCCTGACTCTGATATCTCAGTGCTGGCACTCAGTCAGGCACGAAGGCGCCCGGTGCTAAAGCTAAGGCAGGCCCAGGGCTCAAGGTTACATACCCAGAACCTGTAAGACCTGTACTAGAAACCCTATTACCAAAACCCCGCGTACTTAGTTATGGGTTACATGGACACTTTAGGGAGTGCTATGCAGGGCTGCAACTCGTGGGGCTTTCACCAAAACAGACGGAAAACATGAAACCAAGAAAGAAAGCATACGGGAACAATCCGCGTGTGACCCTACAGACCCTAAGCCTTAAACGGTAAAGACTAAAAACCCTGCCCAAGGACGCCTCCGTAACTGCTCTCCTAGTGAAGGCTCTAGTCTACCACCCAAAACGGAACTACATAGGAGCCTTTGGGTAGCCTTGAACCCAAACCCTGAAGCCCAAACCCTAAACCAAGCCTAAACCCTGAGCTCAAACCCTAAAGCCTCAACCCCACACCCTAAAGCCTAAACACAAAACCTACAAACCCAAAATCCTAAAGCCTAAGACCTGTAATCGCATGGCCCCAACGCGGTTTAGGGTTATAATCCCCCTGAAATAGAAAACATAAGGGTTACATGAGCATCTTAGTATAATATAACCAAACCTATATTCTATCCCTAAACCCTCAACCCTAGGTTTTCTATCTACTTAAGGGGAACTATAGGGTGTAGGGTTTAGGTCCCCAAGAAGCCTGTAGAGAAGGCTGGAGCCACATCG
Organism: Symbiodinium pilosum; assembly: GCA_905231905.1. Lineage (NCBI taxonomy): Eukaryota > Dinophyceae > Suessiales > Symbiodiniaceae > Symbiodinium > Symbiodinium pilosum. Next base: position 4,903 of record CAJNIZ010009463.1, read on the forward strand.
GACGAAGAACGACCTCAGCAGCTGGCTTCGTCCATAAGGTAAGGAATGAGGTTCATATATATGTGTATATATATATATGTATATATGCAGGGTTTCAATAGGCGTTATGCAGGGTTCATCATATGTGGGGGCTATATCGGGATTAAAGAGGATTTAGGGTTAGAAGGCTTAGGGCATAATCCCCTCCATTTAACAATGCGCTACATGAAGATATGTAAGCTATAGTCTAAACTCCTAGCATCCCCCTTAATAACCCTTATAATACTCCCCTATATAATTCCCTATATATAATCCCTTTTAAGGAGTTTAGACTATAGTACGTATATACTCCCCTACTGTAATTAATCCATTGCCATTCCAGAGTTTATGGGGTTTAGGGTCTAGGCTTCTAGGGTGCAGTCCTCCTCATGGGCTACATGGGGTATACACAGGAACGGAGTAACCAAATGTAAGCTACCATACTATATTGGTGGGAGGAGAGGTTGATCTCGTTCTCCCCAATACATGCCTGCCTTACAAAACCTAAATCCTAAACCCTAAGCCCTAAATCCTAAACCCCAAACCCTAAACCTAAACCCTAACCCCTAAAGTGCGTCCGAGTTCCATGTCTGTCTGGGCGCACTCTTTCGGGATCAGAGGTTGGAATTGGAAGCCCCAAGCCCTCCTGTAAGCCCTAAACCCTAAGACCCGAGCCAATTGAAATGCCTAGGTATACCCCTAAGGGTCCGAGTACCCAATATTTAGGTACTTGGGATTTGGGTAATAGTAATTATGGTACAGGTTTTGGGGACGTATGTAATTATTAATTAAGTCCAAGTTGGACCCTTAGGGTACTAGAAGCATGGACCATGGATGTAAGCTAACAGAGGATGCGGAATTGCAACAGAAGCCTGAAAACCTAACCTTGACATTGGCTCGAATCTGGAACTTTCTCAAACGAAGAGAGCCTTAGGGGGCCCAGGGCATCCCCTGGAGATTTAACATGATTTAACCAAGGGGTTTGTTGTGAAAAAAAGTATATCTTGTTTCTTAGAGGGCGGAAGCTCCCAACCCTCAGACGGCAAGTCCTCTATGTGCTTGCTTTTAATTTTAAAGCCTATGCCGCTAATCCTCTGGCCTGAAACAAAGAACCCGATGCCCTCAACCTTACAACCAACTCCTAGACCCTCAGTCCGGGATCCTACTTGGAGAGTCATGGTGATTTCGCAAGTAGGTAAATAGAGGAAAAGAAAACGGAAACTACTCTAGTATTCAGGGTTTGGGGGTGGAGGGTCGTGGGAATGTGGTAAGTAGTTTCATAATTGGGAGAACGGGGGTTACTGATATGGCGTATATGGGTTATTTACTAGGTCCCCCAACCCTGGGAGTAAAGCACGAACCGTAAGGTCGAAGTCCTGAATCTGGAATCCTGAACCCTGAGTCGTGGGCCCTTAAACCCTCAATAACAAGACCCTCGACCCAGACCGTAAACCCTAGACCTTAAACCGTAAACCTTATACCCCAAAGCCCTGAACCCTGAATCCTAAGCCCTAAAAACCTTAAAACCCTGAAGACAAATACTAAAAACCATTAAAAAAACACTAAAGCCTTTTAAAGGACCCAGAATTCCATGCCGGCTGGCTGATGTCTGAGGAAGGCGGGGAGTGAATCGCCCCATCCGAGGCGTTGACCTTCCCATGGTAGGGTGATAAGATTTAGGGGCCTAAGGTTTAGGGTTTAGGGTTTGGGGTAAAGGGTTTAGGATTTAGGGTAAAGGGTTTAGGATTTAGGGTAAAGGGTGAAGGGTTTAGGGTAAAGGGTTTAGGATTTAGGGTAAAGGGTTTAGGATTTAGGGTAAAGGATTTAGGGTTTAGGGTAAAGGGTTTAGGATTTAGGGTAAAGGGTTTAGGATTTAGGGTAAAAGGTTTCGGGTTCAGGGTAAAGGTTTTGGGATTTAGGGTAAAGGGTTTAGGATTTAGGGTAAAGGGTTCAAGGTTTAGGGTTTAGGGTAAAGGATTTAGGGTTTAGGGGTTATGATTTAGGGTTCAGGGTTTGGGGTTGAGGGTTTAGGGTTCCGTGGTATCTGTAAAATCCTCATTAGGTTTAGGGATTAGCGGATGTAGTGGTCTAGCGTCTTCGGGTGTAGGGGTTGGGTGTCTAGTGGTTCCAGGTTGAAATCTGCGGTTCAGAGGGTTGGGCTCAGGATTCAGAATCTAGGATACACAAATCTAAGGTTAGGGCTTCTGTAGAGGATACGAAAGGGCTGATTGGGGTTCAGAGTTTGGAGATAAGGGCGAACTCTCCAAGTCTCCAAGCTCACCCGAAAGCAAAACACAAGTGAATAGACCTTTACTATCTGGAGTTAACAGGAAAGCATCAGGTTTGTGAACAACCCCCCGAGAATCCAAGCTTGAAGCGAGTTATTGAGATTCTAGAGATATTGCTAATGCAATAACTCCCCTATGGTCTTGGAGATTCCTGGGCTCTTTAGCTCCCCTTATTATATTGATATAGACTATCCGTAGCTCCTTAGCTCCCCCCAAAAGTATGGGTAGATAAGGTCATGCATGACCATAGAGTTCGGGGCATGCAGTTTTTGTTCATCAGAAGTATCAGGCACGCATCATGACGGGATATACCTCCAGATCTGGCAGGTAAGACTTTAAAAAGGGGTTATAGGGAGATATACAGGGATATATGGGGATTATATAGGGGTATATAGGATGTAAATTATAAGGTTTTAAAGGGAAGTGGTCGAGGCTTTCTACTCTTCGCCTCTTAGGGGTTTGGAGGCAGGGTGGCATTTCGGTCTACCTAAACCCCAAAAGTATGTAAAATAATAGCCCTAAACCCATAATAGTCCAGGTAAAGGCCTCCATCCAGATTTCGAACACGAGTTCTGCTGGGGCCCCCCGCGCACCGACTCCTCCAATGGCTGTCCGCGCTCGCGCGACCAGTAGGTCGCCTCTGACCTGGCAGCAGCTCGGTTTAGGGTTGAGGGCTACCTGGACCCCAAAAGTAGGTAAAATAATGGCCCTTGTGGCTATTATTATGGGTTTAGGGCTATTATTTTACATACTTTTGGGGTTTAGGTAAGGTTTCGGGTTTAGGTTCTTCTATGAAGAACTGTTTTTTCTCATGGAAAACCAAGCCATATGCGGAAAATGCAGGAGCAATGGCGGAGACATAGGGAGCATCTCCATTGCCAATGCAGTTTTTTGGGGTCTCCCTCAGATCTATCACCTCTTTGAAACAAGGACCCCCACCTCACCTCATAATACTAATTCCCCTTCATGTAGAAGGGTACTAGTTTGGTAGTAGATTCTGAGATCTCAGGCGGGGAGGAGAATTTTACATCAGCAGCAGGCATGAGGATGTTGACGAAGTGCTCCTCATGATACTCTTCTATATCACCCGCTTTACTGAGTTTGGAGTATAGCTCAGATATCAAGACATGCTGTGAATTTGAGCTTAGCCCTCAGGCGTTGGTGTTCTTGGGGAGGTTTAGAGGCTTGAGGGTTCAGGGTTGTGGTTTAGGGTAGCTGGGACTTGGAAGGATTTAATGGGCTTCGGCTTAAAAGTCTAGCCCTAAACCCGAGACCTGGGTGGAATGCAGTTATCAAGGGTTCACTTGCTAGTGCTGGACGAGTCAACGTAAGTATCACGGTTGAGACAGAAAGTGCCGCAGGACTCTGGGTACTTCATACCTTGGGACTTGTGGTAGTCTGGGATACTTAGAGCCATGCAGGATTTTCCATCAACCGTACTACACAGGAGTATGTACGCCTGCTTTGAGATCTACTCCCCCACTCTCCCTTCAACACTGGTTAGTTTAGGACACTGAGGGCCCTAAACCCTAAACCCTAAACCCCAAACCCTAAACCCTAAACCCTAAACCCCAAACCCTAAACCCTAGACCCCAAATATGAATGAGCCTCCTTCCGAAGTCTCAAGGTGGAGGTCTGAAACCTTGGGGTCCAGGGGTTTGTCCAAGGTTTTCTGAAATCCTAGTTCCCAAACCCTATATACATGGTTATATACTGGGGTTATATAAGGATAATGGACAGGAAAATGGAAACCACTATGCCAAAACCCTAAACCCCAAACCCTATGAACTTGAAATCTTAACCTATGGAAGGCACTATATGAAAAAAACACAACTGAACCCTAAACCCTATGATCTCGAAAACTTAACCTCTGCCCAGCGGCGAGGCTACACAGAGGTTGACGCCGTCCACGCTGCTCGTGGATCCAAGGTACCTGTGTTCAGAGTCTGAGGTTTTCCTAAACCCCAAGAGTATGTAAAATAATAGCCCTAAACCCATAATAATGGCCATGAAGGCCATTATTTTACCTACTTTTGGGGTCCACGTTGGGGGAATTTTAGGAAGGTACCTGGGTGTAGAGCTGCAAAATAAAGGCTTTCGGGTTTTGGGGGTTCGAAGGCTTAGCGTTCAGGACATTCGAGTGGTGCTTCAGACTGACTCAACCTCAACCCTACAGTAAACGTTTAAAGTCATACTCTACCGTGGATGGAGAAAACTTTGCGCCAACTTGCATGCCATACACCAAGGGAAAGGTAGTGTTTTGAGGGTCTTCAGTGCTGCAAGATTTCCTCCATCGACATGTCGATGCTAACCTTGCATGACCTCAGTATACTGCTTGGAGGGTCATGGGGACTTAGTTAGTAGGTCATTAATGGGTTTATTTGGGAATATTATATGACTTATAGGGGTTACCAGCCTACTTACTAAGTCCCCCTCACCCTCCAAGTAAAGTACCATAAGCACCACGGCATAAGATACTTATGGTCATGCAGGTTCCATCTTAGTATCTCCAAGACATCTGCGCCGAAACGCTGAAACCTAAACCCTAAACCCCAAACCCTGAACCCTAAACCCCAAACCCTACACCCTAAAGTCTAAACCCTACCCCTTGGCCGCCAATGGCCATGCCTGAACAAACCCTTGGAACGTTTATCCTCTGCATATAATGGCCTGGGCTTAGGGATAGATTGTATACATATATATAGGAATACAAGGAGTATGTAGGGTTGAGAGTGTAGACATGATGGCCAGGAGGTTCGGGATAGATTATATATCTACATGTAGGAATACTAGGATTCTGTAGGGTTGAGTGTTTAGAGTTTATATAAGGTTTGGGTTCTAGGGTTTCCGATTTAGGGCCCCCTTTTGGTGGTCGCTGCAGAAAAGGCCATATTGTAGAGGTACACAGCAGGGCTGAAATTGTGGCAAGAAACACACTCAAACCCTATTGTGATTCTGTAGGCCCCTCCGTACGCGGTCCTCTTGCTCTAGCCCTTTGCGGTTCCCATAGGATGGTAGTCTCCATTTTTTTCCAATCCTTGATTCCCAGGCCTAAACGACAAGAATAAAATAGGGGGGCATAGCTCAGCGTGGCTGCTAAAGCTTCTTAATGCTCATGGCGAAGGAATTGACGTTGGAAAATTCCAAGCCCACCCTAAACGTTTAGGGTTTAGGGTGTAGATTTTGGGTAATGTCTTGGCCGCTGACATAGGTCCGACGCCCTGCCTACAGGAAGAGATTGGACAGGGTACATAATATAACCTTCGTTGCAGTTCGCCCAACTCCAAACAAAATGCCTTCGCCACCTTATCCGTATACTGCCTGGTCCTTATATTCAGTCTCCCAATACCCCTCAAGTGACTGCGGGTTTGTAGGGAATAAGGGAATGTAACAGAATGTCTCATCTAGGGACTATATAGGAAGTAAATTCCCTTTTCTTGTTCCCTACTAACCACCAGTAATTTATGCGCAAGCAGGTACCCCACAAACCCCCTAAGACTCAGGCTCGCACTCCGTGGCCATGGAAACTGCTTACACAAAACGACATCTTACTGGTGGTTAGCAGGGAACAAGGGAACATAATCCCTACATAATCAATTCCTCTCTTTCCTGCTAACCCCCAGACTGACATAGATAACACCCCGAAGACTTGAAAATCCAAGGTAGCGCGCCAGAAACTTACGATGTTCAACCCGGAAGCATGTACTGTGGGGACCTAAATAAGTAGAGTAGAGTCTTATGCCTTAGTTTGATATAGTTACAGCGGAGTTATAAGGCAGCAATATTTGTGAAGAATGCCGGAACCCACTGCATCATCATAATGTCATGTAATTTTCTTTTCCATGGAAGTTTCCATTATTCAAAGGATCCCAATCCTGCAGTCGCAGTGTTGGCTACCCACCACATTCCCCTTGTATCATGACAGCATGGGAATTATGACGGGATCATATGAGCTACAGTCTAAACTCCTAGAATCCCCCTTAATAATCCCTATAATACTCCCCTCTAATCCGCCATAAAACCGGCTCTAAGAAGTTTAAACTACAGCTCAAATTACCAGGTATACAAGCTCCGACAATGACAAAAGCCTAGATTCGAGCCAGGGCACTTGAGACCCCTTCCACAGACATGGTTCACTTGCCTCAGAAGCTGCGCTAATTGGTTCAAACGTCTAGTGGGCTTTTGTGATGTGTTAGAGACTTCATATCAAGGAAATTCAGGAGTATGGCACATATTGTGGCACCTGCCATGACGACACTCCTCTCAATTTTACAGGGCGAATTTCCGTAAAACGAGGGACCCCAGTACAGACTGCAAAAAGCTAACATCCTGTTTATGGGGACCCCCAGGGAATGATCTCAATTTTGGACCCTAGATTTGAAGCTTTTGGCGGCCTTCTGCCTATCACTACTACAATGAATAACAAGCTTACACCAGCCCAGGCCCCGAACAGTAACTGCAGGAACTGAATAGCTATAGGTTCACTGTTGACTAGCCTTAATGAATACCCATTATCCGTAAAAAAACATGCAAGGATATCCCTGGGGTGGGCTGGAGAGGAGTATAGGTCCCCAAAAACGGAGGAGTATGATGTATTGGGGTGGCCATCTCTCTATTTATGGAAACCCCCAACTCCTAAACCCGAACTGCTAAACTCTAAACCCTTAGAATTGGGTAGTGGAACCTAATTGGAGGGTCAAGGAGATTTAGTAAATAGGCTCATAACGGGGATCATAGGGGCTGTTATGTGGCTTATAACGGTGATTAACCTAATTGCTAAGTCCCCCTGACCCTCCCCTAACCCTAAACCCTAAGCCCTCAACCGCCTGCAGCCCTAAACGCTAAATAACATACGTAGTAGTTTCCATTTCCTTTTCCACTATTACTAAATCCCCCATGAAAGAAGGGAGACAATAGGGAGACAAGGATTCTAAACACTCAGTCAAAGCTGTTGGGTGACAGGAAGTCCTTGGCTTCTTCAAGAAATTAATGTTTTAGGGTTGAGAGTTTAGAGTCTCAGGCTTTGAGTTAAATTGTTTCAAGAAATCAAGAATCCCCTAGCTGAAAGTATCGTTCTAGTGTGTGGGTCTTGGAGCATGAGTTTACCCTACTTTTCAGGCCCAGGTGTAGACGAGCAGTTTAGGTAACAACTAAAGACGTGCGGCTGGTCATACAAGACCAGCCTACAAATGCTGAACAAATACCGTCGATGTTCGTGTCGCTACTCGGATTTCTATGGGAGCTATGATGCTCCTTTATACCGTCCATTAAGGACAGTTAGTATGAGGACCCAACCGTAAACTTACACCGAAAACCCGTAACTGATGGACCCTCAAGAATGTACCCCTAATTCTGGGAACCCTCCCCTAAACCCTAAGCCTTAAACCCTGAACCCCAAATCCTTTATGACCCTTATATTTTCCTATATAATCCACATAAACCCTTTTAAAGGTACAACGCCCAGCGGCACGTCCAGCACCACCTTCATGCCGAGCCTGAGCACGAGTTTTGTCCCCCAAGGTCCCTTAGGGGAGTTGCATGCATACATAGGGTTTACGGTTTAAGCTTCAAGGTTCAGGGCTTAAGGGCTAGGGTATAGGGTTCAGGGGTATAGGGCTTAGGCGCTAGGGTTGAGGGTTTAGGGAGATATATGCCTAGACGAATATTAATATGTATATATATATATATACATGCATGCATGAGAGGGACTATACTTCTACAGGGATCTGTAGGATTTGGAAGTCATAGATCTTTGCGCTTCGAGTTTTTAGACCTCAGTGGCTTTGGGTAATAGGTTGAGCACCTGGCTAAACCATAGTGACTCTGCTAGTGCACATTCAACTCACATGGCGAAATTGATCTTACCATCCCTTTTCCAGCCGCCTAACTACCCTAAATCCTTAACCCCTGAACCCTAAACCCTAAACCCCTAAACCCTAAACCCTAAACCCTAAACACTAAACCACTAAACCCCTAAACCCTAAATCCCTAAACCCAAGCCCTGAATCCTGAACCCTAAACCCTAAACCCCAAGCCCTAAATCCTAACCCTAAACCCTAAGCCCTAAATCCTAAACCCTAAATCCTAAACCCTAAACCCCAAAACCCAAAACCCCAAACCCTAAACCCTAACCCAAAACCCTTTACAA
>CAJNIZ010009464.1:591-13354 GCA_905231905.1 Symbiodinium pilosum
TGCATGGCGGCTGTCATACTCAGACAAAAAAGCACAGGAATGAGAGTCGTCAATTACCAAAATTATGCCTAGTAGTAGTAGTAGTAATAATAATAGTAGTAGTAATAGTAGTAGGAGGAGGAGGACGAGGAATAATAGTAGTAGTGATCTTACTACTACTGCTGCCACTACTACTACTCCTACTACTACTACTACTACTACTACTACTACTACTACAAAACTACTACTACTACTACTACTACTACTACGACTAGTAGCAGCTACCAACAGTACTAACTAGTTGCAATGCAAATGACAGTAGGTGTAGGAGCAGGCACAGGGGTAGGAGTAATAGTTGCAAGGACGACCCTCCAAACCGCAAGCACACGAAAACCCGAGAACCGTCTGGGGCCCCCTCCTCGCTCCGGCTCGCTTCTTGGTCTTCTGCGCTGTCTGGGCCTCAGAGGTTGCAGGGCTTAAAGGTCCGAGGCTATCTGGGAGTTTCTCAAAGTTCTCCTGCATAGTCCTACAAAGGACCCACAAAATCTTTTATAATTCTCGTATATACTTCTGTGTATAGGATCCCTAGCAGTAAGTTTGTTTTATGTACATCATATTGGCTGTTCTTCCCAGCCGCTTCAATACAAACATGTCGCATTCATTGATACATGAGACTGCAGGTCACAAAGAATGCTTTCTGAGGAGAGTGGGTTCGTCAGTGAAAACCAGCACTGTTTGGGACCTTCAGGTAATTGGGAAGCTGAATCCAAACATGCGGACTTGGGTGGCTGCAAGAGCTAGTTCGGGGGTGAGCTTACCCAGCATTCTTGCACCCCGGTATCCTGCAGCCACGAAGCCCTTTGCTCAAAACTAGCGTGCCCGAACCCAAAGCCACAAGCCTCGCGCAACAAACATCTGGCTTTTCATATATATATATATATAGGACAGTACAGTACAGGGTCCGGCACTAAGCGCTGTCATGAAAGTAAGTAGTATAGTTTCGTACAATGTGCAGGTACCATGGTGCAGTACCCAGTGTCATGATCATCTAGAATGGTTCTGCAGGTCCTGACCTCAAATCTGTGAAGCCTGTGCGGGGGGCACGAGGATGCGCAAGGATATTTCCAAGCCCTGATTACCCATTCTTCGTAACCACTGCACAAGTCATACCATGGCAGTCCTACCCGTACCAGGTTGCACTGACCCTGAACGCACAACCGCTATTAGCCCCTCCCCTCTAACCCACGGTCCGGGATTGACATGCACGTTGAAAAGGCTCATGAGCGAGGAGCCGCAGCCTTAGCGTTGAGGATTTGGGCAGCGTCAAGGAGTAGCACCAAATCCATTGGGTCGGCACATTTGGCTGGCCAACGGTTGTACCACGGGCGTCTTATCCATTTTCCGCCCATTCTGATCATCCTAGCCGTAGAGCTCCGACTCTATATTCCCACCAAAAGCCCCACGTATTCCCGTAAGTCTCCAGAGGAACGTACATGCTTGGGACCTGGCTTCTGGCACAGGCGGAGCCAACACCGGTACCGCCTTGTCGTGTTCAGGGTTTAAGGAAGTACAATTTGGGCAGTCTGGCGGTTTAGCCTTTGAGCCTGGTACCTAAACCACACGCCCCCCCTCAGGAAGAACTTAACCCAGTCATCCTAAGTTCTTAAGCTTTCCTAGCCTTAAACCTTGAATCCCCTGTCCTGAACCGCTATATCGGACTTTGGCTCCCGACCCGAAAGCCCGAACCCCACCGCCCCAAAAAAGGCACTGCGTATGGCTGGAAAACGGCACCCTAAAGAGACTGTGCAGTGCTTCCTTTGGGATTCGAAAAAGAAAGCTCAAGCTTTAAATAAGGCAGCCATACTCCCCGGAACCAAACTCCAAAACCATGAGCTGGAACCTTGTTTGCCCAAACTCTTTAACCCCAAAGCTCTGGGGCTCATGCGATCAACATCGGTATGACTACCATTCCTCAGCGGCGATTTAGGGCTAGGTTGGTCTGGGGTAAGTTCAAGGGGTTTCTCTTGGCTTCAGAGTTGGGTTTCAAGCTCAGCTTGCGAGCTGGGCTTGGGGTTGATTTTGTAGGGGGTTGCCATGACCAGAAAAGAAACCAACAACTTTTGCCATTAGAAGAGCCATGGAGCCAAAGGGGGTAGCCATGGGCACGGCGAAGACGCCTGACCCAGCGTTGGCATTCGGAAAGGTTGGAGCTTTAGAGTACTTGCAGACGAGTAGTTTCAAAAGCACCGCGCAAGGGTGATCGGGTCTGAAATTTCCGTGCAAGCCGTACTTTGCGCTGCAACAGAAACTCCGAAATAATCCTGTATATACAAACATAGACACACGTGATGAGCTTCTTTCTCCCCCTCAATACCCCCAAGTCTCATTGAGTCCCATGCTATGAGGGCGAAAAACCTAATTGGAAATCCACCCGCGCCTGCGGCGAACATGGCTGCGGTCAACGGTCGGAATAGGAGTTTAAGGTGTAATAAGGTGTAATCGCAGGGCTTATAGGGAGTTGAGGCTCGGCATGACTTGTTGATCTTTATCATATTGGATTCGCCAGGCTTCTATGCTGCTCTGGCGAAGGTAGAGACCAAAGCCAACCGAACAAGCCTGTGCAAAAAATGAACTGATGCACGCTAAGATCCCATCATTCAAATTGTTTGGCAAGCTTTGGCCTACAAAGTAGGGCTATCATGTTTCATGTTGCTGTCAGTCCGTAGTAGCCGCGCGTGGGCTTTGGGCATGTCTGAGCCGAGACGCAATTGAAGGAGTCCTGGCAAAGGCTTGTAACGCACGATTAGACGCAGGTACCCAGACCAAGAACCTGAATATGATGCCTGAGGTTGGCGCCTGGTGCCAAGACGCCAGGGACCTCTTGGCCCTGCAGAGTCTGGGGCCAGGGGACATCCCTGTTCAGGAGGGTATGCAAGTGCCGGGAAGGTTGGGCAAAAGGCCTATTAGTTGGGGCATGTTGGGGCTGTAGTTCACGGGGTTGTTGGTTGAGGGCGCTGGCTGACTGCAGGTATGCCCCAATCACCTATGCATCTAGCACCCGGAACGGCCCTTCGTCAAATCCTTTCTGTCAAGATCCCCATAAAGCGAGAACGCCAACGTGTGTGGCTGTTGTCTACTACAATGCCCGGTTGAATGATAGCCCACCTGTGATACTCTGGAGGACTTCTCTGGTAGAATAGGTCCGATGTTTTGGCTTTCAAAATAAGATTAAGGGCAACGCCTTTCGATGCTCGGTCAGGACTTGCAAACCTGCTGAATGCCGATCCAGCACATTAGCCTGGTTTGGACGAACATCATCTTTTCCACGGCTCAAGGGTGAGCTTGAGATCTTGAAGCCCACTCAGTTGCTTCGAGTCGACAACAGAATTACTTGACATGCATCCAACTTGTTAAATGATGATGGACATCTGGCCATGTGAGTGACGATTCGGCGGGTTGAGGTTCTTCTCTCTAGACAGCAGCATCCTAAAACTTCTTCGGGGGATAATGGCCACAAGGTTTCCCTGAGCCCTGATCTCCAATCCCCACCAGACATGCTAATTGCTTCGGAGCTCACCTCAAGGTAGTCTTCTATGGCAGTTCGCACTTGCCTGGCTGTAGCGTAGGGATGGTTGGCAGCGCTTCTGTTGTTTCTAACTTACTTGAAGCTGCCTTTCTAGCTCTGCGCTTGGAATAAAAAGTTCGGATCCTAAGTCCCCGGCGCCAGACCCTTCCAAACCCTAAACCCTAAACCCTAAATCCAAACCCTGAGCAGCAACTGCGTTCTCATCCCTGGGAAGCCACGAAATCTGGCAAAACATTTCTTCTGAAAGTAAAACCACACAACAGACGGAGTTGACCTTGTGACAGCTGCTTGGAACGCCGGACGATGTAGTGAAAGAGTTGTCACCCTCAAAATCCGGACCCTAAACCCAAAACCCTCAACCCCAAACTCCTGACAGGTATCCCGGGCACAACCATCGCCAGGCGACTGATTGGGCACCCTTTCTTTGCAACGGACACGGGGCTCAGGGTAATTGTTAAGGATTACTTCCTTCCCGCAAAGTTTAAAAATCACCTATGGGGTGTGGGTTCTTTAAACGTACCGGGCCAGCCCCGGTGCCATGAACGCCTAGGCGCAGGGTTTGGGTTTTAGGTGGAGCCCTGGGGCCCTGACTGACGTATAGAGACGATGGGAGGATTGATAAAGATTTACCTGGGATGATCTTGAGAGAACCCTAAACCCTAAGCCCAGCAATAATGACGCACCATCTTGTATAAAACCCGGACAGGATCCCTAAACCCCAAACCCCCGAAACCTGGACAGGATCTTCCTAGCTTATGGTTGGGGTCTGCGTCTTTTACGCAGAAGCAAGCCATCCTTAAGAACCCAGGGGATAGGTGGAGATAACAAGAGGAATGGAAGGCTCCCTAACACTTACTGGGGGATTGGCAGGGAAAAATGTAACATAGAGGGATTACATAGGGAATCTATTTGCTTCTTCCCTACCAGCCACCAGTAAGGACTAGCAATTCTATAGAGACGAGTTTGAGTTTCTCACCCACATGGAGACCTTAGGATTCAAGGGTGACTGAGCTGCCAACTCGCCAACGGCGTTCGTGTCGTACTGCTGATACCAGAACTCGTTTCCCACCTGCATAAGACAAACACCATAAACCCTAAACCCTAAACCCTAAAGGCCCTGAACCCTAAACCCTAAACCTTAAAGGCAAACACCATGAACTATGCACCCGGGACAGAATCAGCTCCTTCTGAATGCCCTATGAGCAGTGTGCTCTTGTAAAGCCAGGTAGAATTGTGTTCTTCATGTCTAAATACGTGTATATGCTTCTATGTATCCAAATGGTCATACCTCCTCTTGGCGAACCTACGTGTCTGCTCTTAGAACTGCGACTCACAAGCGCAGGAGTGCCTACGACTCGGGATGTAGTTGCCTCAAAGAATATGCAAATAAGGCTCTCCAAGTAGCTGAAGATTTTCCACCAGCCGAAAGCATGTGCATATATATAGGGGTCATATAGGGATAATGGAAAAGACAATGGAAACCACCATATTGTAATAGAGTATATGTAGGGGTTACAAAGCAGGGTAGATATAGTCAACATGATGGCTCCTGCTAGGGAACCCTGTATTTAGCTCCTCGTTGTATTGCGACCGGGTACTTATAGTATCCCTTAAGTAGATAGAGTCCCTAAACCCTAAACCCTAAACCCTATAACATACCCCAAAGACATATTCTATCCACTTAAGGGGGACTATATATGCTAAACCTTTGACTCCTCCCTTCTTGGCAAGCTGGCAGACATCGGGCCTTTAGCTCCTTGCCAGATTTGAACATACAGAAGCTAAAGGCTTTGTTCAATAATCCATGTCCTTTTCCGGTCTTACTATATATCCCCCCTAGACCCTAAACCCTAAACAACCCCGCGTATCTATCCTGCTGTGTAGCCCGTATATATACCTAATATAGTAGCTTCCATTTTCTTTTCCGTTATCCCTATATAACCCCCCTATCTATATATACCCATTGATATAGCAAAGAAACTTCTAGCCGACAAGCTTTGGACCGTACAGCTAGACAGTGCGCCCTGAATCTTCTGGGTCGCTGTTAAGGAACTTAATTTAAGTTACCATACTGGGGACACCCTCTTACTTAGGGTCTTGGGTCCAGGCTTAGGGTTTAGGGTTTGTAGTTACCATGTAGACCCATTATGATAAGTTAATTTAAGTTCCTTAACAGCAACCCAGTCTTGTCCCTACAGGAACCCCATCATCCAATGCGCTGTAATCCGCATAACATGTTCCTAGGGTCGCTAGGGCCCTCCTCTTTGAGACACTCGCACATGCGCAGGTTTTTTTGTTGGTTGAACCAAGCAAGGTGATATTCTTCTTGAAGAAGACTATACCCTAAAAGAAATACATTCTTAAGTGTCTCTTTTGAAGACAAGTGTATACCCGAAAAAAAATGACACGCAAAACCTACATGGTAGTTTCCAAAAATAGAGGGACCCCAATATGGTACCCCTAATTTTCAGAAACCCCCACATGTCCCTCGAAGCACCAGATGCCGTGCCTTGAAGACTGGCATCTTGGCTTCAGTTGGCACTGCCTCCTCCAGGCTTTAAGGTTAAGGGCTTGGGTTGCAGTTGAGGCACTTACGTTTAGACACTCTAATGAGCAATACCGAGTGTTGTGCATCTCTCCATAGGATGCTGACTTTACTTAAGTTTCTTAACAACAACCCGGCCTTTCTGTGCAAACGGTGCTCACCAACTCGTGTAAGCCATTCAGCTCCCCTTACAACCCGGTGTTTATCTAAAGCTCTTGCTCGAGGCATAGGTGCTTTTCAACATCAGGCTTTCATGTGTCGAAGACTGCCCAACGACCAGAATTTTATGAGTTCCCTGGCTACCCGCCATACTACCCCAATGCACTTGGCTAAGTTAAGGACAACTAAGCCCAATCAAAGAGTGCTTACGGGGTAACCTAAGGGGGAGCAGTTGAGAAGGGGTAGCAACTTTAAACCGTAAACCCCAACGGGATTAGGCTCCAGAAGCCCTCTGAGTTGCAGCCAGGTTTTACCGTATGGCGGTGTCCACTGGCGCCAAGTAGTAGCAAGGATAAGAGCGGGTCTAGGGTTTAGCGTTTTAGGATCTTAGGGGTTCATAGTCATTGGCATGGGATTACGCATTCGGGGCGAACCAGGACCAGGCCAACAGTTCGAGGAGAAGATCACAAAACCACGCAACAGCTAAACAGCAGCAAAAGAACCCGCAAAGCCTGTCAAAAGAACTCGAGTTCATTCCAATGCTCCCTATATACTATAGCAGTTTCCATTTTTACCTTCTTTTATTCCTATATGGCAGCTATATACCCTATATAACCCCCTATATAAACCTCATAATCCTTGTAGTTTCCATGTTCTTGTCCGTTATCCCTATATAGCCCCTATATACTATAGTAGCTTCTGACGCTCTACCTTCAAAACCAGCTCGGACCCTGAAGCTCGAGGCCTCCCAGCTGGCTATACAGGGGTTATATAGGGATAAAAGAGAAGAGAATGGAAACTACTATACTGTAATAGCGTCTATATATATATGTATATATATATATGTACTCATTTCCACCATTGAAGTGCAAAGCTCAAAAAATGAAGCTCTCAGGCCTTAAGCAGAGAGCCCCGGTAAATCAAATACCTAGGTAAGCATAGCGCGATGCATATGATAATGACGTTGAGCGTTGCCCCACCTAGCTTAAGCATGCAGTCTCAATGTTCGGTGTGTCAGGGTACGAGTTTAATGCGGATCAGGGCTTAGGGTTTAGGGTTCAGGGTTTGGGTTTTAGGGTTCCGCGGCAGGACTTCTTTTGGTCTGACTGTGGCCGCTTCCGCTGCTAAGACCCTTCAAAGCGTCCGTTCGGTGGAATCCCTCAACTTGCAACTGCAAAATAGAAACTACTATAGTATATAGGGGCTATATAAGGATACTGGAAAAGAAAATGGAAACGAGCGTAGTATACAGGGAACACTGGAGAGATCTCGAGTGAGCTCGTTATAACTTTCGCAATACTGAAGCTTGAAACCCCTGAATCACGGGGCCTTGCCTCAACGAGGACAGTGCAGCGTAGGTCTGCAACCTACTTCCCCAAAAAGGTGAGTGCAGGGCTTGGGGTTTCCGGGTGTAGCCTGGTTCGAGGGTAACGATTCAGAGTTGAATGTCCGGCCTGCATGAATTTCAGGGGGTTGCGTCGTCAAACAACTCGGAGCCAGCATTCAATAGTAATGTGATAAGAGTAGTAATAGCAATGATAATAAGAATAATCATAATAATAATAATAGCAATAATAGTAATAGTAATAGCAATGGATTGTACTTTTAGCTTGTCATTCAGCATCCCATCTTCGAGATTGGGGTAGAGCGCCTCAAGCCCTGCTGATCGCCCCGCTCTGTTTCATAAGCCAAGAAGTTTGCTTTGTGAAGTGTGGTTCAACTGGAAAAACTCATATGAGCCATTGTCTAAGCCCCTAGTATCGCCCGGAATAAACCCTATAGTGGTCCCCTATAATCCCCCATATAAACCCCCACTTTAAGAAGTTAAGACTGTAGCTCATATAGGGACCATGAGATAGAAATGATAGGGATGTCTTTCCAGCGACCGGGTGTCCCCTACAGGCCCTGCAGTGTTCCGGCCTCTTTTGGATGCGAACTATGAGTTTTGGTGGTTCCTGTTAAGGAACTTAAGCTAACTTGCCATACTATGGGTACATAATAAAAGTAATACAACAGCTAATGGGTGTCCTTGTTAATGTAACTTGTTTGAGTTCCTTAACAGTGGGTAGGGTGGCTGGCGTTTGTGAAGCTTAGCTCGGCAGGCGCAGCGTGGTTCTGGAATAGAAACCAGGCCAAAGGTACTTGGATTACCTAAACTAAGCGACAATCAAATTTGGAGCAACCAGATAATACTAATGTAATAAGAGTAATACTAATATTAACCATGCTGAAAATACTCTAGTAACAATGAAATAGAAGTATAGTAATGCAAGATCTGCCATCCAGCGTGCGCGCGCGATAGGAGCACAGACATGCTGGACTCGATCCTCATACCCATATTATTATTGATATACTACTCTTAGATTTACATCCTTCTAAAACCGGGTGCCGGCCCCTTAACCCGTGGGTGGGCGAATATGTTTCTGAGTATGCCAATCATAATTTGTTGTCATCCTTGTCCCACGCGCATCTCTAGCTCTAGCTACCCAGTGCCCAAACCATACATTAACCGTATTTCTCATACTGTGTTTTTAAAGTGAACTACCGTCCTTACTTCCCCACTTCATCAGGGAATTCATGAGGGACAAGACTAAAGACAACCCTAAACCATAAACCCTACCCATGAAGCTCAAGTAGGAAGCTCTCTGCCTTCAGCAGTCCCAGCGTTACCAGGGCGACGAACGCCAGTGCGCCTAGAGGGAAAGTATCCACTTAGACAAGGGGTTTAGGGTTTAGGTTTCAGGGGTTCGGGGTTTAGGCTTTAGGGGTTTTGGGTTTAGGGTTGGTGCCTACTCATTGCTCACGTCGATGGCTATGCAAGTTTACAACAGATTGTACTTGCACCCCGCCAGAATTCTTTCGGACTTCAAAAAATCATAGGGGTGCGCATGTGCCATATTCAAAATGGACAGTTTGACGGTTCCATTTAACGATCCCATACATGAGGCAGGCAAAGACTCACATTTTGCCCCCTACATGCAGTCCTGAAGGCGGAAGGATACTTTTTTGGGGGGGTCCGTATAACGGGGATTGTAATATTTTGGAATCTGTTTGGGGTCCCCCTTGTTTAGGGAAACTACCATTTCAACGTTCTGGGTCATGGTATGGGGTGCAGGCGTATGGCCACAGGGTGTGTAAACGATTTTGCTCAGTTCTAGGACGCCTCTGGCGGTCTTGAGCGGCCCGCCAACATCAAGTCGTTGGACAGGTTTACTAGCCAACACAAGGTTTCGAGGCAGCTGTATAAGAACCATAGCCATAGGCAAGCCCCAAATGACCCTGAATTTGTGTGGTAGTCCAGATTGAACACCACTTTTGTACAGGTTCGACACGCATGACACGCAACCCAGCTGTCTTACCTTGTCAATAGTAAAGGCATGAAACCATTGCATGCGCAGATGTGGGCCCGAATTGCATTCAAGCAACGTGTTCGCTAACTATGTGCACGCGCTAAAATTCTCGGTGGGTGGGCTTGGTGCCCTGCATGATAGCCGGCAAACCGAAATGAGATGTCAGTCGTTATCCTTCTGCGAGTGGAGGCAATCAGTTGATCTCCTAAACGCCGAGAAATTGACATGAAAACTCCTTTGTTTCCTCCTAGGCCGCATAATAAACAAGCTCCAGCTGGATTGTCGTATTTTTCTGGGGTTCTTCCAAATCAGATTTTTAATCTTGTGCAAGGCACGTTTTTTGGTGTCTGTTGCTTATTAGACACCGAAATTGGCACAACAAATTAACCCAAATTCGCCCAGCAACAAAGTACCAAATACAAACTTTGTCACAAAGACTGATCAAATCTCATAGCAACTGTCATGCTAGACGTGTAACAGCCATCTTGAATGAAGTTTCTCCGGTCCCTCCCAAGAACTGCGAATGAAGGTTGGTAGCGGGGTCGTCTTGCAAGCACCAGGAAAGCGCAGAAGGTTTCCGATTCCTGCTCCCATGCCCAAGAATGATTTTCTTGCCTCGGCGTTAACCAGATACAGCCCCTGCTCAGCGCAGATTCGATTCCACGTAGAAGGTCACAGCGTCGGCCGCTTGATTGCAACAATTACAATCGAATGCCCGAAGCAAGCATAGAAAGATCTAATCTAGGGTGTCTGGAGGTGAACGGATTGTCTTGCAAAGCAGCAAACAGCTGATACTTGGCACATGGGCTTGCAAGGTAACCATTCTGACTTGATTGCATTGGCACTACGTGACTAGCTTGCGAATGATGGTATTTGAGCAAACAGGTTCAGATCAAAAAGGTACTCTGCAGACATGCAAAACATCCCAAATGCAGGCGCCATGATAAAAAAAAAAAAATCCCACAGAATGCTATGACGATCAATTTCTGACATGTCTGAGGATCTTGATTCAACGGCGCTTCTTTCGAGGACTGTCCTACTGTAGAGTCCGGTTACTCAGCCCAGATCAAGCAGATGCGAGATTTAGGATTTTGTTTAGAAGAAAACGCACCCTGTATACCACATGGTATCATTCTCTCTTATACGTTCTCTCCCATCAGGACTCCGTAACGCGGGCATACCGTCTTGAAATAATTCATATCCGCCGTAAGCCCGTACTCCATTTAATGGGCCATGATAATTTTTCTTCCTTGAAGTCAGAAGACTCTAGCCATACTTGTAACAACGCAAGAGCCTCCAGATTCTTTTGGGGTTCTTGGTACTAGGACTTTAAAGTTCGGGGGGCCATCGAAGAATCTAAGGCCGACAATGCAATTTTGATCCATATCCCCTCAACAGGACACCCACATACACTTTCACTCGTGTTCTTACGGGACCTTCCGTTGACCCGCCAATCCCACAATAAGAAGTCAGCTCAGGCTCCAGCGGCTTCGTGCGCAAAACCTGTCAGCTGCCGGCAAGAGGGAGTTCAATTCACACTGCGAAAAGCAAACTTCCCTAAGCATGTAAAGGCCCGCAAATATTTCACCGGTATAGGCTTCTGAAAAATGCCTAAAGGCCAACGGATCCGGCAATCGACTAGCTTCATGAAATAATAGCCGGCCTTGAGCGCTAAACTTTTTTGATCTCCGCAACTGGCAATAGGAACTATAGTCTAAACCCCTAATAACCTCCTTAATAGCCCCCATAATAGTCCCCTGTAAAATCCCCTATATAATCTCCCTCAAGTAGTTTAAGCGATAGCTCACATGACCTCAGGTCAGAACAATGAAGTGAAATTGCTGGTTTAGGGCTAGGCAACGCTATGCTCCTGCAGGAGGCCCAAGCTTTTTGAGATTAAAAGTTTGGAGTGTAGGGTGTAGGGTCCCTTCCAATGTCCACTGAGCCCGGAAACGAACAACACAGTGCGAACAAACCCAACCTAAGGCGGCCGTCTTATGCACAAGCTCCCAACCTTAAACCCCGAAACTTAAACACCAAACCCTGAAGCCTGAAAACGTGCATTAACACTATATACGCTGAAGCCTTCAAGCCCTAAACCCTAAAACCTTAACGCCCTACATCCTAAGATCAGAACAAAAAACTAAACCTGTCCCCACAACACTGAAGCCTTAAAACCTCACATCTTAAAACAACAAGACTTTAAAGGCCTAAACCCTAAAAGCAAAAGAATCTTCTCAAAGCCACCTGGCCATCTTGCTGCTGGCTGCTTGAAAACCCTCGCCGAGCTGAAGCTGCTTTGGGCCAATACAGCTGCGGATCAGACAATTTAACGCCTGCGGCTTAGGGCTTAGGGTGCAAGGTTGGGATTTTAGAAAATTACATGGAATCTACTTTATTTTTGAGACTATATAGGGGCTACAAATGAAGTCCGCTCCTCTATTCCGTACGATCAACCTCTAAGTTTTGGAATTCTTTCTGCTCGCAAGCCCTAAACCCCAATCCTAACTCATGTTAAACTTTGGGACTATGACCCTGTACGATCCTGTACGAGAACGGCGACGAAGGAATGGAGGCAGGGCGGGCCGGTCGGTGCTGAGCCTCAGGCTAAGGACGTAGAATCGTCTCCAGGTTGAAGGTTTGCGGTGCAGGGCTGAGCGTTTAGGGTTCAGGGTGGCTATACAATACACAAGTTCAAGATAAGAACAGAAAGGCGTCCTTAGGTCTCCTCCCGTCACTCTGTGACGACAAAGTCGCTCATGTCCTAAACCTTACAGCCCTAAATAGCGTATATGCATGCGCATGTCATAGTGCCGCCCAGCATCACGGCGAATGCGCACGCCTTGAATTTGTATCTACTGGACCGGAACGTTCCTACATTCTTCACCTGAGCTATAAAAACTTCATTGCATAAACAAACCCTTATAACCGCCCTTAATGGTCCCTCGAGAACCCCAAGATGCACAGAAGCTTCACGTGGCGTCTGCTGCTGCAAACATTTCGACAAGCTAGCACCCGAGAGGTTTAGGGCTTAGGGTACAAGCAGCATGGTTTGGGCAACAGTACGTATTACTATTGCTACTATTTGCACTGCTAGAAATAACTCAGTCCACTACTAGGACTAAAATCCTTACTACCTATCAT
>CAJNIZ010009466.1:481-13353 GCA_905231905.1 Symbiodinium pilosum
ATCTACTCAAGGGGGACTATAAGAAATCGCCAAACCCTAAGCCCTTGAGCCCGGCTGCAATCCGAAGTGAGGCCCACGGCCCACTGCACAGTCACCGAGTCCACATCCCGAGACTGAGAGAGGTTTAGGGTTTAGGGCTTGGGATTCAGGGTGAGGGGATTTTTGATTTAGGGATTCGTATTTAGGGTGTCGGGAATTTTCCAAAAGTGGCTGGTTGCTAGTAACACATAAAGGAATGGACAAGAAATTGAAACTTATAGTATTACAGCCAGATCACAAACGGGGACCAAAACATAAATCTATTTACCCCCAGTCCTGAACACAAAGCAGAGAGCTCAGGGGGTTCTTGAGGCATAGGGCTTCATCTCCTCCACCCCCCCACCAACATTAAATACTCCCATTCTATGTTATATTATAATATATGGGGAATATTTGATATTGGGGCGGGGGGCGTTTAATATGAGAGGGAAGGCGTTTAGAGCTTCTGGAGTTGGATTTGTCAGGAGTTTGACTGTCAAGTTTAAGATCGGCTCCTGGGCTTTGGGGGCTGTAATCCCCTCCCCCTATTCATACCACCTGACCCTCACCTTACGCCTAAAAATACATCTTCTCCCACAAATACAACGATACCATAGGAGGGGGTTGTTATTATAGGGGGTTTGGGGGGGATATGATCAGGGGACGGGTGTAGGCTTGTGCAGTTTAGGAATGTCATGCTAGCCAGTCATTCTTACGAAGCATTGCTATCGGTTGTGAAAAGAATGGGGGGCTGCAGAATTTTAATAAACCCTAAACCCGTAATCCTTGACCTGCAGGATGGTAAGGCTTGAATGGCCCACGCGGTTTAGGGTTTAGGGGGATTGGGGTTTCTAGGTTTGGACGCTCTTAAGTGTGAACGGTTAGGGCTGTACCCATTTAAGGTTAAGGGTCGTCTGAGCTCTTCGTTGGCTTCGAGTTAGAATGCCTTTGAACTGCATGCGGTGTAGGGCTTGGAATTCAGAGCCCTTAAGCAATGTGTTCTACTTCACTGCGGGCGAAACTATGATAATTCCAAGACTTGTAAGACAGCCATCTTGGGACGATTTCTACATTGAACCGTTTGCTCGCGTGCTTAGGGTTAGGAATGTTGTGAGGGTTCAAAACCTTGCCACCACGATTACCGCTTGCATGCTTACACTGGCTCGCGCGCATGAACCTGACGAAAGCAATCTGTGAAGAATCATGTTGTGATAACCGAAGCCAAAATAAAAAAGTAAAGGTGCGGGCCAGTAAACCTTAGAATAACAGCTACGTCAAGAGGCACAAGAAGCTACACTTGCAAGCTCAGTGATTGTCAAATGGCGTTCTTCGACATTCTGACATGCCACACCCTAACACTTGCACTGCAACAAAGCAGCTGACACATCACCTGAGAACCCTAAACCCTAAACCTTCAAGCCATACTCCAGAAACAAACAATCTGAAGCCTTGGCCCCCAAAATACAGGGACGGATTTAGTAGTCGGTAGAAATAAGCGGGCGGGAAAACCGTGTCCCTGCAAGCATTTGAGCCGTAGTCTAAACTCCTAGTATCCCCCTTAATAGCCCACACCCCTACAGTAGTTCCCTATATCATCCCTTATATACCGCCCTTTACGGAATTTGTACTATAGCACACGTGGGGAAAGAAGCCAACCGAAGATGAGAGACCCCGGCACTGCAGGTCGTGGCCTTGCCGACCCACGGCACTGACAAGCTGAGCAAAGAATGGAATGCAACCCAAAACCTTAAACCCAAATCCGAAACCCTAAATCCCAAGCCCTAAACCCTAAATCCTAACTCCGAAACCCAAATCCTAAACCCAACTCCTAGATCCGAACCCTTAACCCTTCACCTAGGAGAAACTCCAAGGAGCCAGGAACAGTCTGAGGAGTGGCAAGAGCAATGGCTAGGGATGCGCCAACAACACACCCTGGTTTAGGGGTTTAGAGGTTGAGGGTTTAGGGTTTAAGGTATAGGGTTTAGGGTCACTGTTAAGGAACTTAAATTGAGTTAGATAGTAAGTAATAGGGTTTCCCAATATAGTACTCCTACATTAAGCATCTTGACAGCAACCCAGTTCAAAATAAAAACTGAAACCTGCAACCCGGAGCCTCTAACGCGAAAAACTTAAGGCCATGGGGTTTGGGTTTTAGGGCTTAGGGTTTAGTTTTTTTTTGGCAGCGGGGTTTAGGGATTAGGGTTTGGGTTTTTTTGGTCTCGGGCCGAAACCGTAAACCCTAAACTTTCAGCCCTATACTGTGGTTTCCTCAGACATATTTTGATATTTCCTTAGGGTTGAACTATACTACAATTTACAAACAATTCCTAAGGACAGTACAATATAGTCGAAATCCAAACCAAATGCGAGCCTTGTATCTGACGTATTGCGGCAGTTGTGCCGCTTTAGCACAGTGGTAAGTCGATGGTGTCAAGTTACCTGGAGGGAAGGTTGTGAGGGCAGGTTGCCGTTAAGGAGCTTGAATAAAGTTACCGTGATATGGTTATGCAGAAAATCATAGGGTTTACCTCTTATAATAACTGAAGTTACTTCCTGAACAGCAGCCCAGTAGGGTGTAATGTTAGGGCACATCTTACGAGACCCCGCACCCTTCCACCTCTTGTAGGTTCTCAGAGGGGGGCTCCTATTGTTAAGACTAACAACGCGACCTTAGCATGCTAGACTACGACAAATTTCTAGAAATTCAGGGATCGACCCCAAACCCTACACACTGAACCCTAATCCTTATTGCAAGGACTCCCAGAAACGAGTCCCTTGATTTTGGAAACCACCTTAGGTTTGGCCCCCGCCCACTAAGAAGGTTTAGGGTTTAGGGTTAAGGGATATTGGTAGTTCTATAACCGTCCGATATGGTTTCTATAGTGCCACTATTACTGAGTTGAGGGCCTAGCCCAGAAAACACCAACATTTTCTTCCGGACATCCCAAGAATCCTAAACCCTTACCTGAAACCCTAAACCCTAAACCCTAAACCCTCAACCCTGTAACCTTGCACCCTAGAACCGAAACGCTAAAACTTAGACCCTGAACCCTGAACCCCGGACCGTGCAGGATTTGGTGGTTTCCCAAAATTAGGGGTACCCGTTTGGGAGTCCCTATAATAAGGATTATAGTATTCAGGGGTCTATATTGGGGTTCCCTTATTTTGGGAAACTACCATTTGGGGGTTTGTATTTGGCTCTCGAAAAGCCTGTAGCTCAGGCCGTAGCCTTGGGAACCTTTAGAGATGCCCACATGAGCTATGGTCCAAACTCGTTGAAGGGTGTTATCTAGGGGATTATATAGGGGAGAATCATAAGGGAATATTATAAGGGTCTTAAGGGGGATACTCAGGAGTTTAGACTATAGCTCGCATGAATACCGATGATTTCCCTTACAACGTATCGTAACTATACTAGGGTAGGTTTGAAGGCCACATAACAATAATTGTTGGCTCTAGAAGGGGGTTATACAAGGATTAAGGGTCACAGGAACTAACATCTTGTTTTCTAGCCCTTATTCCCTCTTCATAGCAACTGTAATAGAATATTCTCCGAAGCCCTGTTCTAATCAACTATGCCCCGAATAGATTGCAGGAATGATCATGAAGGCTATACCGAAACGAGCTGAGCGGGAAACAGCCGGGATCCATTCAAGACATGCTTGAACCCAGGACCCCTAAACCCTCGACCCTAAACCTTGAACCCTAAACCCTAGACCCTGAACCCTAAACCCTTTAGGGTTTAGTGTGGAAATTCCTGACAGCTTTTTCAAAACCACTGCTGTAGCTAACATGGAATACTGAAATGGGCCCTGGAAGACTAAAGTCCGGTTAACGTGGAGGGCTGTATGTCATATACGCTATCGTCTAAAACGCAATATAATATCTGCCTTAATAATCCCAGGGTCTAGGGTTGAGGGTCTAAGCCCCTTATATCCCCCTTGATAATCCCAGGGTTTAGGGTTTAGGGATTGGGGTCTAGGGTCTAAACTCCCAATATCCCCCTTAATAACCACTGAGCTTTGGGTTTCGGGATTAGGGTTTAGTGCCTAGACTCCCAATATCCCCGCTGTAACCACAGGGCTTCGGGTTGAGGGTTTAGGGTCTAAACTCCTGATATCACCTTTAATAACCCGACAGTTTAGGGTTTAGGGTCTGAGCTCCTAGTATCCCCTTAAGAGCCCCTATAGTAGTCCCCTATAAAACCCCCTATCAATAGTCTAGACTATAGCTCAGATGTGTGCTGCAGTTCAGCTTCGGGGAGGTTGTCTCCTGAAAACTCCATCTGAGTAGTGTTTTTTTGGTGGTTAAACCTAGTCAGATAATATTCTTTATATAAAATACTATACCCCAAAAGGAGGATAGAATCTTACTCTATATTGGGTACCATAGTATCCCCAAATAAAATACTACTCATCTGGATTGAGGGCCTCTTTTTAAAAGCAGGCTTCCTCCTCTAGAAAGGATCTTGGGGCCCCTGAGTTTATTCTTGTGGGGCGGGGTGTAATATCCGAGGGAGGTAGTTGTTGCAATGATATGAGGGTTGTGAAGGAGTATATCACATATGATTCAGGCTTCTACATCCTTGTAAGCTCTTGATCTTAGAGCGATCGGCAACATGATTGCGTTCCTCGCGCAAACCAAAATACTGGGCCTGAACTCTACACTGTGAACCAAAAACCCTGAGCCCTGACCTCTGAACTCCAAATCCTAAACTCTGAATCCTAAGCCTCAACTTAAAACACCAACAAAACCTCTGAAACTATACCTTAAGCCCTACGGCCGGCCTCTGTCGCATGCCAGACTTGTTATGGTCCCTCCGCCTCAGCTGAAAGTTCAAAAATATGGCTCTGGCTAGGTTATAAACACGAGCTAGTCTTGGGTTATAGTTACCGTGAACCTCCAAGTAAACACTTGGGTTGGCATTCGGGTACCCTGCTTAGTCATGACCACAGCGATGGTGCTTCACCATGTATCCTCACCGAACCATTCTCTTTCTGGAGCTTATGCCCTAAATCCTAAACCCTAAACCTTATTGCCACTTCGATCGGGTTTAGCAGGCGTCTGCACGGTGCACGGCCGTTTCCCCCTACTTCTACAGCCTCAAGCCCAAATCCTGAACCCCAAGGCCAGTCGTCTTTGGCGAGCTACTCAGGTCCAGTTGGCCCTGCTTGAATTACAACATCGATTTGGGGCTTAGGGTTTCGGATGAAGTGAAATTGGGGTGATCGAGCTGATGGTCCCTTTTTGAGTATCGTAAATACTTGGGGCCTTGTTACAATACTGCGGACCCCAAAACCGGCCATAATTTTGACATGTCGGTCTAAGTTGACGCACGCATAGCAGGCTGTTCGGACCTGCGACAGTAAGGGCTGAGGGACAGGCGAACCCTTGGACAAATTGACTTGTACATAACAGGGTCTAGGGTTGACTTTCAACTTTATTTGGAAAACTCTCCAAAACAAGGGAGACCTCAATATAGACCCCCAAAATACTTTGATCGTTATTATGGGGACCCACAAAAAGGTACTCATAATTTCGTGAACCCCCCTTGGTTTGGCTTCAGCTTGAGAAGTTAAAAGTTTTAGGGATCAGTCATGAGGGTGTAGAGGCTTAGGCTTGATGCTTTAGGCTCGAGGGCTGGCTCAGGACGCGGTTTAGGGTTTCGGGTTTAGGGTTTAGGGTCGCATGAATCGTCCAAGACCTTACCAGAACATCTGCATGCCCTTATTGTGGTGCTCTTTGGAATTTCTGAAATGGGGGGGTCCTTCGAGATGCCAGTGCTATGCGGGGATCATAAGGGGAGTATGGAGGCGCCGATCTGGATTTAGATAATATAGGGTTTAGGGCTTACTGTCCTTGATTGGGGATTCTATAGATAACCCTAAACTACCCTAAACCCTACGCCCATTCTGACTTGCAGGCTACTTGTTATGCAAGCAGTCGTACTTGAAATTAACCTCTCATGGGAAAATCTCGAGCAAAACCTTCACCTTAAAAACGTGTGGCTACGCTGTACTTTTAGGGTTCAGGGTTGGGGTATTTCCTTGGGTCGGGGTAGTTTGTTTGGTAAAAGTATAAGGACCTTGCCCAAGCCTGCTTTTGCAGTGGGAGTAGCACTTGCCCGAAGGGAAACTTGGAGGGCCGTAGGGTTCAGTATGTAAGTACCTCCCTGACATGGAAACACCACACCCGTAGTATCAAATATTCTCGGTGCGGTATACATTATGTTATATGATAGGGAAACTCAATAGTAGGGAAGTGGGGCGAGGGCTTTAAGATTCGGGGGGATTGGGATTGCGGGTTCTTCAGGATCTATGTCTACAGTTGAAACCATGCGCCCAAGAGTATGGGCCCTTGAACCCTGGGATGCTTATATACTTACTACATTCCCTATTTGTACCTTTAAGGGTCCCTAGAATCTCCCTCAAAGGCCTAGGGGCCCATGTTAAGGGCCTATCTAACCTCAGACTATTGCTTTGGGTTCTAGAGGTCCAGGAGTCCGGGTCGCGAGCATTTGGCTTCCAGCACACCTGTAAGAGGATCTTGGCACTCAACCCCTAAACCCTCACCCCCCCCCCCTCCCCCCTAAATTTGAATGCTAGAGCTGTGATCTGACCATAGGATCCCAATTCGGAGGTTGGGGGTTCAGGGCTTAGGGTACTAACATCCTCTTGTTGCGCAGGCTCCTGATGTTTTTCTTCTTGTTTCAGGTCCTACTACATCAACTACCCTGCTAGCTTCCAGATCAGGCACTGGAGATATCCACCGGGACGTACAAAGGGTTCGTCCCATTCCTTAGATGCGGCTTTGGATTAGGACCCTCAACCCTTAAAAACCCTAAAGCCCTAAAACCTGAAGCCCTACACCAAAACCAAACCTACCCTAAACGGCACCTGGTTGTCGGGTTCGAGGGTCCGGGGCGTAGCAGTGGGGTCTTATAGACGATCTCAAGGAATAAGCCTTAGAGTATGGGAGTCCCTAAGCCCTAAGCCCTACAACTGGCTTTGGAACTACTATAAGGATCCATTCCTTCATTCCCAGCTTTCCATAAAACCTGTTGAGTTCATCAAGATTGGCAGGGATGATCTTCTTCTGGACCTTCAGGGGTGTAGGGTTAAGAGGTCTAGGGTTGAAGGGTTTAGGGTTTAGGGATGTAGGGATTTCGGGTTTAGGGGTTAAGGGCGTAGGGGGGTTTTATGGGATAGTGAGGGAGTTGCTCCAAGAGCTTTGCATCTTGACCCTGGTGCCCAAAAGACCTCTTAGCATGTACATGTGCCATGGTTTACACTCCTAGTATTCCCCCCCAGTAGAACATATACTGATCCCTTATATAACCCTCCTTTAAGGCTTATAGACTCTAGCTCATAGAACCTTTAGAGACGCTCGGGTTGAGGGCTGAGGCTCCAAACGAAGTTACTGCCCCCACTCTGTAACAGTCTATCATCGGGATCATATGAGGGCTAGATATAATTACATCGCTGTTATTGTTCTTCTTATTCTTTAACTGTCGCAGCGTGTCCCCAGCACCCAATATGTGAGCGCAGGAGTTTGTCAACCTAGAGTATGTAAAAATTACAGCCCTTAAAATTACCCCTATAATCAGCGGATACAAGGCCTAGTAGCCTCTGACTGCATCGAGCCCTGGGATGATAAGCTGAGCCACATCTGCTACACTGACAGTCCCCCCTTAAGTAGATAGAATATGGGGGATATGGGGACCTTATTATAGTATACCCAAAGCCATATTCTATCTACTTAAGGGGGATTATAAGCCCAATCGCAGCCGGTGGGGTTCAGCGGCCTGCCGAATCCTTTTCCTGAGCTTTTACCACCCTTACCTTTGCCCTTGAAACAAGCTGATTGCTGAAGCACCTCAGCTATATTCAAGTAGCTCGGGCGCATTCCTTTGCTTTTGCCTTTGCCTTTCCCCTTTCCACGGAGAGTGCGTCGAAGGGCTCTAACAGGCTTCCCAGTGAATCTTCTCCATGTCCGTTTTGCCTCTTGATAGTGGCCAAATAGGTAACCATCTACGGGGGATAAACCTTGCAAGTCCTGCATTTGGATGGGCTCGTCCTTATCGCTCGAGGTATTTGACTCAGTGTCTGAGGCATGGCACTCTCCGGGTCCCATGCTCCTGAAGTTTTTGGCTAATCTTTAACCCAGGACCTGAACCCCTACCCCTCATATCACCCCTAACTGGAAGTGTCTCAAGCTTGTAGGTTGCCATTTGGGAGCTACCTATCCACGTGTTTTGTTGGAACTCCCGCTTCCAGAATCTCTCATCACAAAGCCCTAAGACCAACCCCAATCTGCGAAACCCCAACTCCTAATCCTGGTAGGGAATGGTTGAGCGATTAGGATTTAGGGATTAGGGTTTAGAGTTTGATCCGTTTCGTAATTGTTCCTACAGAGCTCCAATAATCCTTACATTTTTACATTCCTTAGTTCTCTACTCGCCACCTTTCGAAACCCTGTATGCTCAACCCGAAAGCCAGAACCCTACTCAATCCCTAAACCTGCGAATCCTGAAGTCTCAACCATTACCATGATTGCTATTAATAATGTTACTATTGTTACTTTTAGGTTTATCATCATTGGGTTGTAGCATTGTTATCACAATTATCACTAGTATTTCTATTATTATGAGAATTCTTCTTCTTCTTATCATTAGTTTCTAAACCCTAAACCCTAAACCCGATTCAGCCCTCAAACCCTCAAAACCCCAAAGCCTGAATTCAAAGCCGCAGGGGCATGCAGTTGGGTGTACAGGCTCCTCCCGAAACAACGTTTTCTTCCTGGAGGCTTTGGGTTTTAGGGTTTAGGGTTTATCGGGTTTAGGGTATTTTGGGTTAAGAGTTTAGGGTTTATGGCTCAGGGTTTGGGGTGTACGGTTTAGCGTTTAAAGTTAATTGGCTAAGGATCTAGGACTCTTTGAGGCGTGTCAAATCTACTGTATATACGGGAATTTAGGGGCTTAGGGTGTAGGGTTAAGGGTTTAGGGTTGGGGATTTAGAGGTTTCGCAAAATAGGGGGAGCCGAGTAGAAGTCGTAAAATACTATAAGCTTTGCTATAAAGATCTCTAGTATGGTACCCCTAGTTTTGGGAAGACCGCAAGGAAGGTCGAGGCTATAGGAGTTTAGGGTTGAAAATCTGAGCCAATGCCCACAGTCTACTCATAATTGAAAAGTCTGGTCCCCCCAACAAACCACTTGGCAAACGTGAGAACACACAAAACAAGACAAAACAACGCATCCCGTCTGGCCCCAGATTCCAAGGGCCAGAGATTGGGTTTAGGGTTTGAGCGTGTCAGGGCTGAATATCAATAATAATACTAAGAACCATACTACTAGTAAGAAAGATAATAGAAATACTACTGTAGCAACACTAGTGATAACAATACCAAAATCAAGAATGATGGGGCCAGATTTTTCGGCGAGCTTTTGGCCCCGAAGTTCTGGGATCCCTACTTCCTGAAGCCTTAACCCAGTCGTCCCCTGATTAATAGAAGCCCCCTAGTATCAAGGCCCTTGAAAGGAGGGGGTGTTTAAATCATGGGTCTACATTAGCCGAAATATTCAGCCTTTTGTGCTGTCGAGAAACGCAGAGTTCGCACCGGGCCCTTCTTGAGGAACAGGTTTGGGTTTGTTGGCAGAATTTGGAAATTCCGTAAACCCTAAACCCTCAACCCTAAACCTAAACCCTAAACCGCGTTTTCAGCGCTACCGCCTTGGTTTTGCAACGTCGTACTTGATTCAAGGTTATCCCTGCTTTGGAAATCTCAAACTGAACCAAATTCTCGATCTGCCCCGTAATTAAAACATCACATCAATTCGGAATCGTTCTCCATAAGTTGTACCCAATAAGGAGTTTTCATTCAGAAGTCACTCTACACGGTCCGTTCGCCTGAGAATGTGCGTTACAAACAAGACAAGAAAATGCCCCTTGTGAAACATGGACCGTTCCCACACTCTAAGAAAATAACAGCCAGTTTGAATGCAGTTTTATCGCCACAGCAAATAACTGTTCACCAAGTTAGGCACCTTGGAATCAAACAATACCATCGCTTTCTGCTCAGAAAAAGAAGACAGAAAAGACCCGCTCTCTCTTCCCTGGCGAAAAAATGCAAGAGAAACCCAACTGAGCGTTCTAAGTGAAACATTCAATTCTTGCGAGCAAGTCCAGGAATGGAAGAAAGCTCCTTCCTCTCTGCATACGAAAGAACTCCGGTTGATTTGAGGGAAGTGAAATGTCCAATGCGGATTACCTTGATCTCAGTAGAGATTCAAAATAATGAAGCTGAGCTGGAACTCCCTGCTTTAGTAGCTATCTCCCTCCTCGAAATGATGATTTCCCCAAATTGGGGTACCCCAATATAGCCTCAAATATGTAATACTCCTCATTATCCAGAAAGGTACCCCAATGATAGGAGCCCACCAAATAAAGATATACGAGAACACTCATTGGCCAGACGGAAGTGAACATTTTTGTGCTAGCCGAGCTTTGGATACCACAAGTAGTATCGTCACTACAACTGCTCTTACACATGCAGTCAGAAGCAGAAAGCCTGGCCATACAAGTTGCACAAGCTTCAAATGGGAAGCACAAGCTGCACAAATTGTGATGCATAACACGCAGACCCGCAGCTCCAAGGAAAGCTGTCTAGGCAGTATATGGCTGGTTGTCAAGATTATAGTCCCTTTTTGGATCCCTATTATAATACGGCACCCAATATTTAGGGTACCCAAAAAAGGGGCCATAATTTTGACAACCACCCACATGAATTTACACTTCGGAGAATAATTGCAACAGCATCCCGCATGTCGAAAAGCAGAACGGCGCTGGACATGAATGTTCTTTTGAGGGGGTTGGAGCATGGCAACACATATTATTTTTGTTTCTCAGTAAATGTGCCGCAGCAGCACAGTACGCATATTTTCGTTTGCACACACCACGACTCCTGTTGAAGCTTCTCTCTGCGGAATTTAATCCCAGAGATCTATGAGCGGCATTTTGAGTTTGTATTGTAAGATTTTACCGTGTTCTCGGCATGTCCCACACCTTCTCATCTTGTACACGCTTGAGATAATGTTCACAAGCAAAAGCGAGGACTCACAACGCTTCCTTCCCAAACCCGAGTCCCCAAAACTCTACAGTCCCCCTTAAGTAGATAGAATATTCGGTATATGGGGATCTTATTATAATATGCCCAAAGCGCTACTCTATCTACTTAAGGGGGACTATAGTTCCTGAACCTTAATCCGAGTGCGAATCCGTCAACGCTAGTCTTCCATTCCTAGGGTTTAGAGATATGGGTTCGGGCTTTAGGGCTTCCTCAGGAACATGCTTGGAGGAGGTTTGGGTGTTTTGAGTTTAGGGGGCTTATAGTTTGGGGAGTTAAACCCTAATCCCGACACAGTCATCCCTACCACCAAACCCCTGAATCTTCATCCCTGAACTTTAATCCATGAACTTTAGTCCCTGAACCATCATGCTTAAACCAAAATCCTGGAACCCTAATCCTAAAGCCTTAACCCTGGAAACTGCATCCCTAAACCCGAACACGCCAACCTTCATCCCTAAGCCCTAATCATTGAACTCTGAATCTACCGTGCGCCTGGCATTTTTTCGTGGAATCTAGTAGGCGGTCGGTGTTGGTCACAGGTCTGGTCAAGGTTTTGGGGTTCAGGGATTGGGCTTAAGGGTTTAGGGTTTAGGTTTTGGGATTCAGGGTTTGGGTTTGAGGGTTTAGGGTTTAAGGTTTAGGTTTTGGGGCTTGGGTTTCAGGGTGGAGAGTTTGGGGTCTAGAGTTCAGGGATCATAAGGGAGGCTGAAGGTCCTGTTGAAGGAGTCTAAAAGGGTGATTCTGAGAGACTCTAACCTGACTTTACGTCTCTAAGGTTGCAAACATGGACTCCTGCCTCGTTCAGTAGTTGAGAGGTATATGGGGGTTTCCCAAAATTAGGGGTCCCTGTTTTGGGGGGTCCCTATAATAAGGACTCTAGTATTTTTGGATCTATATTGGGGTCCCCTTATTCTGGGAAACTACCATATAGGGATCGCACCAGTGCTCCATGCTTTCAATCTTGGATAGCTGGTGCGTCAGGGGAAGGGGGCAATGAAGACCGGTAGTATGATAGCCCGACTGTTGTGATTAATCCCCTCCACTATTATTAAACCATTGCCATCCCCCTACTGTTAAATACTCCCAATATAGTATAATATGCCACAAATGGGAATATTTGACGTTAGGGTGGCGTGGGGCAGAATGTATTCCCTGATTTCCTACTTACCCCCAGTATGTTGACTTGCAGCAAAATGAACCTCACATCTTATGTTCTACAATGACTAAGCCTGTACACGCAGACAAAAGGACCAGCACATCTTCAGGCCTCTCTACTGGGCTTGAAATGCCTTACAATATTAGGGTTTAGATTCAGTGCTGCCCCCCCTCAGTAACAGTTGGTAAATAATTATAAAATGTATATATATATATATATAGCCCTTAATAGGACCCCTAATATAGACTGTTACTGAGTGGGGGCAGTACCCAAGGTTTAGAGTTGTTCATGTTGAGGTATGTTTGAGGTACCCTATACCATATCTACACAACGAACCTGTGGCCATAATCTTGCTATTTCTTCAGCCCTAAACCCCTAAGCCAACAGCCTTAAACTCTAAACCCCTAAACCCTAAGCCCCAAACCCTAAACCCTAAGCCTTAAACCCGAAACCCTAAGCCCCAAACCCTAAACCCTAAGCCTTGAACCCTAAACCCTGAACCCTAAACCCTGCAAACCCTACGCGCTGGTTTCTGGCGTCAGGCTTAGGCACCCAGCCTTCCCCGTAGAGGC
>CAJNIZ010009467.1:1400-13353 GCA_905231905.1 Symbiodinium pilosum
TACTTAAGGGGGACTGTACACCCTAAATGCGACATGCATGGAAGGCATCTCGCACCATTTACAATGAAGCTCCAAGTTTGCTGGATCTAGCAAAGCTCGGGATCCACATCTTTTGGGGGGTGGGGTCAGGGGGCCAACCTGTAGCCCCAATTACCTGTAGTTTCATGGGCCCCGCAGTTTAGGGTTCAGTGCTTAGGGTTTAGGATTTTATCAGTACAGATTACTATGCTGTAGGGAATTCGGGTACCAGACTAACTATTTCTTCAACCGATCACGTGAGCTATAGTCTAAACTCCTAGTATCCCCTTTAGTAACCCCTATAATAGTCCCCTATATATAATCCCCTATAAACCCCCCTTTAAGGAGTTTAGACTAAAGCTCACGTGAGAACAAGCTTCTCAGGCCTTGCAACCACAAGGCCAAGTACCCAGGATCAGGGAGTTTTCCTTTGTACCCTTAGGTTTGTACCCCTGGGTTTTGGGTCCCCAAATTATGGAATATTTCCCTCAATAAGGGTATTTGGGACCCAAAACTTAGGGGTACAAACATTAAGGGTACAAACTTAAAGTCTTTGAACCTGTCACCCGTCAACTTTAGGGTGTCACCGCTAAGAACAAAGAAGGATTCATGAGTTCTCTACTGCCCCTTCCTATGCTACCCTTTTAAGGTTCCCACTATTTCCCCCTTTATTGATTTCTTATGGATAATGAAGGCGAAATAAGCCTAATTGTCGCCAATTGGACCGTTGTGTGCGGTCTGAACTGCGGACTGCATGGTTTGCCAAGTCCCGTACCATCGGATGCCACAATCCCTAACCCTGAGCCCTAGACCCGGAACCCTCGACCCCACATCTATCTCATGATAATGTAGTCTTCGGTTATAGTTCCCTGCTGGTGGTCTAGACCCGAGGGTTTCAGGTGAACATGTAAATTAGCTATACTCTACCCTGATCCCTAAACTCGCCAACCGCTCTATTGAAAATATGCTACCATTTGCTTAACAATCACCCAAAACATAAAAATATTCTTCCTTATAAGGGTAATATTTGGATTACTATTTGTTGTTTTCTAAAGGTTCTTAAGCAAAGAGCGGTATTTCTGTGGTAACACCAGCTTCACACCCCAAACCCTGAGCTCAGAAGGCTAAATCCGAGAGATTCCTAGAGAAGACAAAGAGCCTTTACAGGAGATAAAGTTTGGGGTTTAAGGTTTAGGGTCCCAGAAGTATGTAAAATATTGGCCTCTTGGGCTGTTATTACGGGTTTAAGGCTATTACTTTAAACATTTTTGGGGTTTAGGTACAGGAGATAGATGCTTCATAGACTGTCTGCCGTTCAGGGCCCAGATTATCCCTATAAACGCTAAAACCTAAGCCCAAAACCCCAAGCCCAAGACCCTAAACTGTTACCCTGAGGCTCTAAAGACTCATGTTTTCAGATTGTTGGCCAAAAGACCATACTATATAAGGCTTTTGGGCTATGTTGAGCCTGAGGGCTATGCCCTGAACATCCCTGAGCACTCAGAGTTCAGGGTTTGGGGTGGACTCGGCCTTCTGGTTCTCAACCCCAATGGCTGCCTGCAAGCGGGTCAGTTAGACCTTCCCCTAGGTTCAGGGTTCTAAACCCTAAACCCTAAACCCTGAAGGTTCAGAGTTGAGGGTGGGATCCTGTCCCTAAAAACCAAATAGTTCACTGTGGACAATGCTTTTCCTGGACCCCAAAAGTATGTAAAATAATTGCCTTTTGGGCTGTTATTATGGGTTTAGTTTAGGGCTATCATTTTACATACTTTTGGGGTTTAGGTTAGACTTTAAGGCCCAATGTAGCCACTACTTGCAGACATGGAGCTCTAGGGTAGCTGTCCGCTTCCCTAGCTTGGACTTTCTTGCACGTTTTTTGAGGTTGATATCTTAATCTCCGCGATCTCGGTTTTTGACACGCGCCTGCGCCTGCTGGCAACTATGGCATTCACACACAATTGCCACATCAAGGAATGACATTACTTAACGGACATGGAAGGCTCCTATATGAGCTACAGTCAATACTTCCTACATCGGGTTTAGGGTTGATGTACATGGGTTCCTTATCAACCATTATATACGGGACTATAATAAAAAAAACCACAGGCCAACCCTATGTCTACTTTTAAGGGAGACGAACATCCGGGTACCCAGACCCTCCTTTGCAGTTCCGTTTTTGGTTATAGATGGTAATTCCTTACAAAAAAACTATAACGGACACACAAAGGAACTACATAGGAGCCTTTGGGTAATTTACATTCTCTTCTAGCCGAAACACAACAGGTACATCTAACCCAATAGTTCCCAACAGCAGGGAATTTAGGGGCTTATATTCGTTGTTTTGTTGTACTATCGTTGAGCTGTAATCACCCTGAAACTCCAAGTACCAGCCTAGCCTCTGTCAAATTAACATGGCTTCAAAACTTTTTGGGCCACATGGATGCGGAGAAAGAGATCCCTTATCAGGGCTTCGGATTTAGGACTTAGGACTGAAGGTCTATCTAGGGTTACGTGTCCAAGCGGCCAAGCATTCGCCGAAAATCCCTCTCGGATGAAACCATTTGGTACCTAGAGCACTCAGATTTTGGTACTTCGACCCGTACCCCAAGCCCTGAAGCCTAAAACCCGATACCCTACACCCTAAACCCTGGTTTCTATGCATGAGGGGGCTTCAGCTCCTCACACTGAGGGTTTACA
Organism: Symbiodinium pilosum; assembly: GCA_905231905.1. NCBI lineage: Eukaryota > Dinophyceae > Suessiales > Symbiodiniaceae > Symbiodinium > Symbiodinium pilosum. The sequence continues at coordinate 4,116 of CAJNIZ010009467.1, forward strand.
GATTCACTTCGATCTTCTGACTCATTCTCTTTTCCTGAGCCTCTAAGTCTATGCATAACTTTCCCTAAGGGTCCAAGGACCCAAATAACAGGGCTTTAGGGCCCAAATACCATTACTAGTATAACATTTGAGCTTTAAAGCCCTACTATTTGGGTCCTTGGACCCTTAGGGTTTTTGGGGTTCATGCTATTATCCATGCATCTTATCTACTTCGGGCTAAATGGAATTGTAGGGACCAGGGATTATAATGGCCTTCGGGCTCCTCTTTATGGGGCTCGAAAAAGAATTCCTTTACAGCAAGTAGACTAACATTGAGACTGCTAATATCAAATATGGCTAGTATTTGGGGTTTGGGTTTAGGGTTCCAGGGTCTATAGGGTTTGGGGGCATAGGGTTTGGGTTCGCAGATAGTTTAATCTCAACAACCCTAAACCAAGACAGTTTAGGGTTTAGGCTTGTAGGATTTAAGAAATCTTCTCGGGGGTGGTTGGCGCCCCCAACTTCCGAAAACCCTAAGCTCTTCTTGATCTAAAGTCTGATTTTCGCAGGTTGGGGGAAGCCTCATGGGGTAGCAGACTCCTCTTGCTGCTGCAACAAGATCAGGACAAAGCCACGCGGTTTAGGGCTGAGGGTTTGCCAAAGGCCTAAGGCTCAGACAACAAAAACAAGCTTCTGAGTGATCAAGACGACGGAATCTGCTGCACCCTCAACCCTACACGCTGAACGGCCACGTTTATGTCCTGGGACACGAAAACAACAAAATCATAAATAAATAAATGAAACTTCAATTCTGGTTTGGAATTTAGGGCTTCGGGCTTATTCGGGGTTTAGGGTTTAGAGCTTAGGGTTAAGAAGACCCAGGCCTAACTGCCCTTGAAAAACACACAGGCGAAGAAATGCTCCTGGGTAAAACCTCTGCGGATGCAGGAAAGCTTGCAACGCCTCTTCTACCCGGTAGCTTGGAAATTGCAATGCTTTAGGGACCTGAATGGTCAAAATGTCCTGGCTCCATGGTGAACCCTAGCTAGACTCCTTGCTGCTTTAATGACCTAGGGGTACAAACAAAGGGTTCAGAGCTTGGAGCTGGAAGGTTATGGCGTAGAGTTTAGCAGGGAATGCAGGAATGGATCTCATGATGCGCGGCAATAAGGCAACATTGTGAGCACCAGATCATTCCAAACACTGCGGCCAAAGTGTTGAGCTCGCTCAAGACCTTAACGCGTTCGGCCAAGCTGAACCAGTAAAGAATGTGACAATGGCTCTTCCTGACGCTTTGACACCAGTCATCAGATCAGGGTATAGCGCTGCAAATCGCACCTCATCTCTATGGTCCCCCACTTTGAGCACTGTGAGGTCCGTGATCTCGTACACTATTCTGTCGTTTCCTTGTCCGAGAAGTTTCCCCATCCATGGCTTGACCTCGTGTTGGCGGTTCGCGTCTGCTGTAGTCTGCTTGTTTCTGTATGCTTTACATCCACACATGAAACCCTAAAAGCAGTCAAGTAGCCAGGTGATTCTGGTAGCCCCAACCCTCCACATCAGGACCCTACATCTCTCACTTGACTGGGATAGGATCCTAATTTGGGGGGGGTTGGCGTTGCTCAAATCGCCTCACACTCTAAGGCAGGCGTGTACCTGAACCCCCAAAAATATGTAGAATAAATGGCCTTCTGGGCTATGTTGAAGTTTTCGGGCTATTATTTTACTTACGTTTGGGGCCCCAAACCCTAAACCCAAGCCCTAGTAAACCTACACACCTTCAAGTCCATGTCAAAGCACCTCACGATGGGCGTTGCCGAAGTGGCGCACACGAGCCTTCCACATTCCCTACAGGGTGATGTACCATTGTTCAACTTTCAATAGGGGTCTAGGGTTTAGGGGTATAGGGTTTAGGGTTTTAGGGTTTAGGGGTATAAGGTTTAGGGTGCGTAGGGTTACAGAATAAAACACATAACTATACGCCAAAGTCCCATCACAAAACTTTGCTGGACCTAAAGCCAGATTGCAAAACAAACTTCTTCTATAGTCCCCCTTAATAGATATACCCCATCTTCTCTCTACTTAGCACTAGAAAGCCCATTTCTGCATCGGACATTTGAGCGCTTCAGGATACCCCAGATCATTGCTCAAAGATATTGTCAGATATTGCTTGTTTTGTGCGGGAGGGCGCCGACGTGTCATAGAATTCGGGTGGCGTGGATGTTGGGGTGACTCCTCAGCACTCAAACCTATACAGCAAGCCCCAAGCCACGAGCCCTACATACGAGGCCCCAGACTCAAAACTCCAAAGCCCTAAGCCTTAAACTCCCAAACTCCAAATCTCAAATCCTAATTCCACCAAATAAGCAGCCTTAAACAACGAATCTTAGAAGCCTAAGCCCTAAACTCTGAAACCCAAAGCCCTACGTCTAAAATCCTAGTCCAGAGACTCGTAGCACCAAACCCTACTTGCACATTCAGATAACTGGGTTTTTACAAGTGAGAGGATTCAGGGGTTAGGGTTAGGGAGAACTGCAGATCAAATGGGTTTCAATTACTAAGCCCGTAGTCCTCTTCCTGATCTTTGCAAACATGCCCCAACAACCCAGATTTGCAGTTAATGTTGCATGCGATTCTCCATTGGGGTTATACTTACCCTGGCCTTCAAGAAACTCGCAACTCGAAGCCCTCGTTCTGAACCCTAAGCCCTAAACTCTGAGCCCAAGTTCTGACTGGGTTATAAGTTCTAATTACCCTGACCATTCAAAACACCCTAAACCAGAACCCTAGGTACCATTGGGTCTTGAACCCTAAACCCGAAACCCCTAAACTCTAAACCCCTGAAGCCTAAACCAGAAACCTAGGTACAAGTGGGTCTTGAACCCTAAACCCGAAACCCCGAAACCCTAAACCCCTAGAGCCTAAACAAAAAACCTAGGTACAAGTAGGTCTTCACTACCCCGATCCTCCCAACCCAAAGGGTCCTAAGTACCTGTATAAGGGATACCTGGACCCCAAAACAAGCAAAATGATAGCTCGAAACCTCTCAAAATAGCCGAACAGGCCATACTTCTGAGTTTCTGGTACAAACCTAAACCATATATTGCTAATTTCTAGAATATAAAAAAACATAGAGGTACTTAGGAGCCTTTGGGCAAGTACCCCTAGACCCTGACCTTGGTTTAACGGTTTCGGGTTTAGGGTATACGGTACATGGGCGATCATTACGTTGAACATCCAAATAACCCGAAGACAAGACCCTAAAATCAAATCGTAATTGGGTTGGAAGTACACCGAACCTCCAAGCAAACCTAATGAGGTTATACATACCCTCAACTTCCAAGCAACCCTAAACACTCAACCCAAGTTATATTCGAGTTAACCCTAAACCCTAAACCCTAAACCGTAATCCCTAAATAAGTAACGCTTACAATTATCCCGTACCTTCAAGAAATTCTACGAACCCGACTCCCCAGTCATAACCGGGCGATAACTAACCTGAACCTCGACCTAATAAGGGTGTAGGGCTCAGGCTATAGGGTCTAAGGTTCCAGGGTTTAGGCTCTACCCCCCCAAAGTAGGCCAAATAATGGCCCCAACCGCGTCAAAATAGCCAGAAAGGCAATTATTCTACATACTTTTGAGGGTTCAGGTATGGAAATCATTGAAATTCTTGGCTTCTGCTTAGGCCGGACCCAATCCCCAACCCAACCCCCTTGGGTTAGGAATGTTCAACACTAGGTTGGGGTGATTTTAATGATTGAAAAAAGGGGGTCTGCGGGTCTAGCCCTTTGGAATTTGATTGCCTGGCCTGTTCCACTAGGCGGTTTTTTGCGTCATCAGGTTCCAAATTCCAAAAGTCATTGAGCCCGGCTTTCATCGTCAAAGGCCTGACTTGTAAACCGAGTGGCATTTTGGCCCCATCATAAATCTTCGCCACATTTTTCAGCTTAGATCCCTAAACCCTAAACCTTAAACCCTAAACCTTAGATCCCCTAAAGCACCAAACCCAAGCAAAGCTCGGTTGGAGCCTGTGCTCGCGGTGCGCTGCTAAAGGCACCGGATGGCCCCTCTTCAGAGCGATGTACTCCGAGGGATTGGTGGGTTTTGGGATCTAGGATTTTTCTAAGGGTCCAAGGACCCAAATAATGGGGTTTTAGGGCCAAGTATTACACTACTAGTGGTATTTGGGCGCTAAAACCACTTTATTTGGGTCCTAGGGTTTAGGGTTGAACGTTTAAAGCTTCAGGTTTAGGGTCTGGGGGACCTGCGGTCTAGGGGTTGCGGTGGGTCGAGAGCTTGAGGAGACTAGTGCTCGGGCGTAAGGGGATTTGGGAATAGGTTTGAGGTGCACGGCACGAAGTGCAATCTTCCTGGGGGTTTGAGGTGGAAGATTGAAGGTCTGTGCGGGTTTGAAACCCAAAGTTTCGACTCAAGCACAGACCCCTAGGGGTCCAAGGACCCAAATAATAGGGTTCTAGGGCCCAAATTCCATTAATGTTATACTCTTTGGGCCCTAAAACCGTATTATTTGGGTCCTTGGACCCTTAATTAGGGGACATGCTTCAGCAGAGCTTCAGCAGCACATTTAACAGCTGTTCTCCTAAGCCGTGATCTTCGAGCTTGCAATCCCACACACCAAACCCTATACAACTACGGAAGACCCATGTACCCCTATGTCGGCAGCTTGAACGTCCCAGAAAACCTTTCTACGCGCCTAAATTCAAAACCCTAACATCTTAACTTGAAAGCTTCCCTAACGCTCCCAATACACAAATAATGTGGTTTTTAGGTTCCAAATAATGGGGCTTTAAATACCAAGTACGTAATGCTTCCCTACAAGTCCCAAAGCCTGAATAATGAGGTCTCAGGTCCCAAAGACTATAATCCGAATGGGTCCTGAAACCCAAATATGAGCTACAGTCTAAACTGCTAGTACTTAATAACCCCTATACTACTCCCCTATACAATCCCCTATCTTACCCCCTTTAAGGAATGAAGATCCTAAACCCTGGACCCTGAACCCTATATAACCCCCTATACAACCCTCTTTAAGGAGTTAAGACTATAGTTCATATGAAAGTCCCTGACTCCGTGGCCTGCCGTTGTAGATTTCGGAGGGCCGCCTGAGGAAGGCTGGAGAAAACATGTGCAGCCTTGCAACTGCTAGTTCAATACCCAAAGGGTCCAAAGTACCTATATGGTACAAGTATGGTTTCTGTAGTAGTAATTTGCCTTATGGTTTGGGTAAGTATACCCCATATGACCCTTTGGGATAGTCTTCCTTTGGGGAAGTACTCGCTGCGTTCTTAGCTTACCGGCTGAGAACGCTTCGAGTACTTAGCCATCGTATCGGCATCCAGAAACATTCCCAATCCGATTCCTGTGTGTTTCAGCGCAATGTAATCGAAGAGATAGTGTAAACTACCCTATAATCCCAGTGTCCATGTCATTGTCCATGTTCTTTTCCATTGGATTCTACATTATTGGGGGATATTATCCCCATCACCCCCTTAAATGACACATCTAGGCATGGCAGAAATCCGTTGGCAGGCGTGTGAGCCCCTTCTTCGTCAGGTAGGAATACCCAGAATCCTGAGCATCTATATGGTACAATGTACGGTTTCTAGACTTGGAACTAATATTATGGTTTAGGTCAATATTCCCTATATAGGTACTTAGGAATCTTTGGGTACCCAGAATCCGATATGGAATCCGCAACGCCGTATTCTCGGAACGCTACGGCATCCCGGGTGGTCGCGGTGCCAGAAGCTTCCTCAACAGTCCTTGTTCGGTACGACATGTCCGGCCGGAAGATTGTGGTCAACAGGCGGAGCCCGCTCACCTCGAGAGGTGGACGTTGGAGGCGGGTTCTTCCTTCAGAAGCCTTTGGTTCTTGATGCTCGTCATTCCTCGCTTTCCTTCAGAGACGGATCTGCCACGCTGACCCGGACGTGCAGTGGAAAATCCTGTGAAAATCGGGTTTAGGGTTTCCCTCCCTAAAGGACGGTAAGCAGACTCAGTTTAAGGCTCAGGGTCTTAATGGCTTAGACTTTGGATTTGTCAGGGCGGGAGATTCAGGGCTTGAGGTTTCGGCTTGTAAAGGCGCTGGATTTGCGAAGGGCTTAGGGTTGTAAGGGCCTAAAATTTGGGGCTTAGGATTGTGCACAGATCGAATTTACTGCAAGATTCAGGGTTCAGGGCCCTATACCTAAAACCTAAACCCTAAACCGCGTTGGGATGCAAGAGCTTGAAGCTTCACGTATACAACTGCTATTGCATCCTCACTCCGCCGTAAGCACCGGTATAATCCCCCTTAAGTAGATAGAGTATATTATAACAAGATCCCCATATAGCCCGTATTCTGGCTACTTAACTGGGACTATATATTCTATCTATATAGAATCTATATTATTGGGGCTCCGTGGTTTGGGGTTCCCATTTGCTACAAAATTGCTTACTCATAGTCCCCAAAGCCTCATAACGCATTGAGCAAAGGTGCATCTACACTCCCGGAAACTAACATGGACACCCAAAAAGGGCCCTATAAAGACTACAGTCCTTCCAAAAGGGGACTATATGGGTTTCCATGTTAGTTTGGGGGACTACAGTCCTTCTAAAAGGGGACTATATGGGCTTCCATGTTAGTTTGGGGGAGTGCATGTAGCTTCCTCTGCCATTACCCTGGAGTTCTCTGCAGTCGGAAGACTGATAAAACTGGCCTCTTGCAACAGTGAAAGCCACGACCCTAAACCCGGCACCTGGTTCCGTAATTTGATGGCTCCCAATCTTTGTGTCCCCAAACTGAAAACATAGCCTTTGTGTGTGGAGGGGTCTCAAAGGGACCTAACTGGCAGAACATAACTCTCATTTTCCTGGGTTGCTGTTCAGGAACTTAAGTTAAGTAACTATATTGGGGAAACCCTATTTCTTACTATATATACCCAATATGGTAACTTAACTCAAGTTCCTTAACAGCAACCCAGCTTCTAGTCCATGAGATCGCCCATAGTCGCCTCCTGCTGGAGTTTCCAACAGCCGTAGAATTACTGAGTACCATGCTTCTCCAAATATAAAGGGACTCTACTAGGAACCCCAAACTGGGAACCCCAAGAATATAGTGGGTATATAATAGGAATATACCTACCAGGGTCCTTATATTCCATTATATTCCTGCTATATTCTTGGGGTTCCCTATTTGGGGTTCCCCGTAGAGTCCCTTTAAAATAGGATGCCTGGGGAACAGCCCCCTCCCCCCCAAAAAAATTCTAAACTGAGGGGAACCCCATACACTTGGAGCCATCACTTTGAACAGCTGCTGAAGGAAGAACTCTTGCTAGTCTGCGCTTGGCTGACACAGCGCCATGCCTTCTAGACTGCCATCCCAGAATTGCACTACAGTTGCACTCAGCGCATGCTGATAAAGCAAAATGCTCCTTCCGCCGGGCGAAATCCCCACCCAACACCCCATACCCTAGAATCCTTTCATTTCCCATGTACTTTCTGCTAACCCTGCGTCGCTGGTCTTTAACCCTGACGTCTCAAGTATATACCTAAATAGGATGATGCAAGCCCGAAAATGAAAGGCCTAGGAGTTGACACTTAGATTAAGTCTGGTAATCTAGTTCAGGCGTAGGGAGCCATCCGAAACCCTCCTTTACCTAGACCCTCCAATGTAGTAATTTTTTGGTACTCCAAAAAAGAGTCCTAACCCAAGAACTATAGCAAACCCAAAAATAGAACTACCTTGGAGGGTCCAAGCAAAAGTCGAAACAATCAAATTTAAACCCTAAACCCTAAACCCCCTAAACCCTAAACCCTAAACCCCCTAAACCCTAAACCCTAAACCCTAAAGCCTAATTTAGCCCCATAGAGTTCAGAGGTCACCCCTCAGGCTCCAGGGGCCGAAGCAGTATGCATATTCTGGCGCAAAACACCTATACCTAAACCCCGAAGGGGTTTAGGGTTTAGGGTTAGGGTTTAGGGTTTAGGGTGCTTACCTGGACCCCGAAAGTAGGTAAAATAATGGCCTCTTGGACTGTTATTATGGGTTTAGGGCAATTATTTTACATACTTTTGTGGTTTCGGTATACACCCTACACAGTAAACCCAAAAGACTCTAAACCCCAAACAGCAGCAAAAGCGCCTGATGAAGACGCTGGCCGTACTCCCACTCGTGCCTCTCGTTGACGCGGGCGACGCTCGGTGCCTGGAGTGAAAGGTTTGGTGGTTCAGGGTTCAGGGTGTAGAGTTTAGGGTTCAGGGTTTAGGACAGGGATTTCAGGATTTGGGGCTTTGGGGCTTCAGGTTCCTGGGGAGGAGGTATGCAAGAGAGGGAGGGAGGGAAGGAGAGAGAGTGAGGGAGCGAGAGAGAGAGACAGACAGAGCGAGAGAAAATAAGAAGAAGAAAGAAAAGAAAACACAAGACGCGACAGAGAGGGCTTTGCATGGTCTGTAGGGTTTGGCATTCTTCAAAACCCTAAGGCTCTAAGGACTCATACTTTCAGGCTTTTGGGCCCACGGACCATACTATAAAAGGCTTCTTGGGCTATTTTGAACCTTCGAGAAAGAATATACCCTGGGGCCCCAGGGACACAAGATAGACGGTTTAGTGTTTAGTGCTTAGTGGGCTTGCATTGATCTCGGTCAGGTATATTCAATAAGGGTTTAGGGTTTAATTCCTGCCTCAGACTGAACACCAAAGATGTACACTCACCAATATTCATAAGGAACCGTTATACACTCACCAAAAAGCATAAGAAAAACACTCACATCATATGGATGTGTTAGGTGGACCCCCCCACCCCACCCAGTAATTATGACTATAAGGGATAACGGTGATTACACTTAAGGTCCTTCCATATTCCTACTATACCACTATTACAGAGTGGGGGGGTTCACCCAATGGATGTTCTTTTCCCTAAGGGTCCAAGAACTCAAATAATAGGGTATTAGGGCCCAAATACCATGATAAGATAGGTATTTGGGCCCTGAAACCCTATTATTTGGGTCCCATATACCCCTATGTAATCCCTAAACCCTAAACCCATTTATCCCCATAGATCCCCCTATAACCCCTTTAAAGGGACCCTATTATTTGGGTCCTTGGACCCTGAGGGATTGAAACCTCCCACAGCCAGCTTTTCAGTTGAGTGCATGGTTGGGAGACCTCAATGACCAGAGGAAGCTTTCCAGATACTACGGTTTAGGGTTTAGGGTTTTAGGGTTTAGGGTTTAGGGTTTGAGGGGTTTGGGGGTT
>CAJNIZ010009468.1:0-13352 GCA_905231905.1 Symbiodinium pilosum
GAGTAGTGTTTTCTTGGCGGTTGAACCTAGTAAGATTATATTCCTCTTATAAAATACGATACCCGAAAGGAGAATGTATTCTCACTCTATATTGGGTACCATAATATTCTTGTTCTCTTACCCTAAACCCAACCCTAAACCCTAAGCCCTAAACCCTCAAATTGTGAGTAATGACCGTAGCATCCCCACATAAAATACTACTCAAAGCACCCTCAGTCTCGCGCTCGCTTGGATGCGCTGCCGACCGCCAAGGCTGCGGTTGCTGCGCCCAAGCACATGCTAAGGGCCTGAGGCAAGGTGGACAAATTGGGTAGCTTCCTGAATTAGGAGACCCCATAAAGGCACCCAAATACTATAATGAATATTTTAGGGACCCCTATTATGGTGCCCCTACCTTTGGGAAACCCCCAATATACTGTTCAGGGACTAGCTTGGGGTTTAAGGTTTAGGGAACAGTCTAAGTGTCTGAGAGAGGGACAATCTTCATGGTTGCTGTTCTTTGGTAGCCACACGGTTTAGGGCCTAGTTTAGGGCTTAGGGTTTGGTACAGATTTTGGGGGGATTATTAAGCGCTGGTCGGGTTTATCATCAAGGAAAGAGGGTGAATTATTCATCGTATGGGGGAACCCCGTCGTTCCCTTGAACGGGGTCTCGGGAATGATAGTTTATTCTCAGCCGGGGGCCATCGTCTGGTTACTGATGAGGCACAAGTCACCATACTCTATATAAAAGCGCAGCGCCAACTTGCAACTGACTTCCTGGTTGTTAGTAGGGTATCGAGGACTGGAACAAAACAGGAAGCTACTATTTAGGATTGGGTCACAAAAGGTTTGAGCCTCCACAGTTCCTTTAGAAGCCTCGATGGTTCCTTCTCCGATCGCAGCAGTATTCGTCAGCAACCTTTCCTGTGCTTTGAAATGGAGTGCTGCAAGCAATGTCGTGTCTTCTGCAAGAAGCGACATGATATGAATGCAGATGCTTGTGCATGCGGTCGTGCATGGTGCTGTGCATGTGGACGTGGAACGGCCGCTTCGGCACACACCTGGACTGCAACGCATCTCGAAACCTTGGAGTGCAAAAGCATGAGCAACTGTACGACCTAAAGCCCTAAACCCTCCTAAACCCTAAATTTACCAAGCCCTAAACGCTAAACCCTGCTATAGACGAAGACATGCGGTTCGTCAGGGTGTAGGTCTTGAGGCAATTTAGGTTTCGCGCTTCAGGGTTTAGACTTCAGGCTTTTGTTAAAATCACGGCTTAGGGCTCAGGATCATGGCGGGAAAGGCCTTCAGGGCCAAACACAAGGGCTTTCCAACCGGATCTTTCAATGATGAGATTGCTGCGGATCCTATACATTTAAGACCAAGCCCTTAAATCATAAACCCTAAATTATGGTCCTTCTTCTTCCACCCTAAACCCTAAATCCCAAACCCTGAAGACTAAGCCCTAAAATCCTAAACCCTAAACCGCATGGCAGAAGTCCCGGCTCATGGCTACTTGAAACAGCACATGGCTTAAGGTTAGGACAGGAAATAGGGCTGAGTCAAGGGCCCCTATGTGGGTAGTCCTAACAATTAGGGTCCCATTTTGGTACCCCTAAATATTAGGTGCCCTACTACAAATCTATAGCCAAAAGGGGTCCATAATTTTGAGAACAACCCATGTAGTTCCTTTTTGGGTCTGTCATGGGTTTTCTGTTAGGCATTAGAGTATACTACCCAAACAGGAACTACATAGGAGGGTCTGCGTAATCAGGGGTTACAAAACTATCCTTCTCCAATAGTCCCGCCCCCCAATGTTGAAATTTAGGCCTATATAATCCTTACTAGCATTTATTGGCATTTTAAACCCTGACAAATCCTTGCGGGGGGGGGGGGAAGTATTCTGAAAGCCCTGTTTAGGGTACGCTGCACGGCTCCCTAGGTTGCACCGGTGCTTTTGTTTGCTTTGTAGCTTCAATTGCGAGGAGGCCTTTCCAGCCTTCTGCTAGCCGAACCCACTTTAAATCTGACTGCCGTAAACGTGATCTTTTTATCTCATGAAGCGGTCCCGGGTACACTATGCTGTGCCCTAAACCTGTGCGCAACTGTTCAGAAGCTTGCACCCCAAACTCTCAACCCCCAAATCCGGAACCTGAAGCTAGAAGCCCTTATTAAACCGTGCGCAACTGAAATGGTAAAACAGGGCTTGGTGTGAGGCCCAATTCGATTGCCAGACTTTCAGCCAAACTAACGTGACACCCCATAGAGCCCCGTTTTAATAGCAATAGCGGAACTATTTGTAATAGGACAGGAGTCTCTGTAGGGCCCTTTTGGGGGTGACTTTTCAACTTGGGGCAAAGCAATACTTGAAGGCCTGGATGTAAACTGCCACTACCGGGTCCCCTCATCAAGCTGCCCAAGCTTAAGCGCTGAACCTCACTGAGGTTTAAACCCCACTGCGCCCTAAATCATCAGGCGCCCCCCAGATAGGATAGACCCTCTTTGAAGGAGTCCTTCTTAAAGGGTCTGCCCTATCTTTGGGTTCTTAGGAATCACGTTAATAACCCCCTACTGGGCTGCCGGCGTTGCTGCTGTTGTAGCTGCTAGAGGCCCTGTCAGCCGTCTGCGCCGAGGCAACCTGCATGATGCCCTACCCAACGCCTCCGAGGGCTTACATCCCTTCCCTGAAAGACAAGGTCTGGGGGTGTAGGGTCGTTTAGGGCTTAGGGTTTAGGATTTGGGACTTAGAGTCTAGGGTGAGGTAGGATATGACAAGGGAGGTTCTGTGCCAAGACTGGGGCGTCGCTACTGCTTCTGCATACGTCGCTTGAGAATCTTGGATGTTAGGGGCGGTGCAGGTTTCAACCAATTAAGCCGCCATCTCACCTTCCCGAATCAAGACGGGTCTTTTAGGGGAAAGCCTTAAACCACAAACCTCACACCCTCATAATTCCAACAGCTGAAATCCTGATCCTTAAGCGTCCGAAGGTACGTAATAGTTCGGAGACGTCTTGAAGGCTAGTAGTGGGGAGCAGAGGATGTGAGAGAGGGAAAGGGCTCACAGGTTTATTTACGACTGAGGCTTTGCAATGGAGCGCTGCAAAGAGAGTTGGGTGCCTGAGACATAAGGTTTAGGGTTTAGGAAGTTTAGGGCTGCAGATGTGTAGGGGTTAATGTAGACCCCTGATTAATAAACCCTCTCCTTTTAAGGGCCTTAATATTAGGATCCCTATTAAGGGGAGGGGGGTGCGGGTTTATTAATAATGGGTTTACATTAGCGCTTAGGGTTTAGGGCAGAGCTTGTATGCTTCAGGGTCAGCCAGACAGGGCTCAAGCTTCAGGTTATTGTCTGATATAGGGCATAGGGCAAACGTTAAGACTTCCATAACATGTCTAGATGGGGGTTTCCCGATATTGGGGGGAGGGTACCTTTTTGAGGGTCCACATAATAAGGGCTGTCATATTTTGATGTCAAAAATGGGGTCGCCCCATCTATGGAAACAACTAGATCCAGCGGTGCTGCCATGTACTGATCAAACCGAAAAAGCCCCTCTATATCCTTGCTTGCAACGGCATGACATACCATGGCAGCTGAGCTGGTAGGACGTTGTCTCGGCGTCACTGCGGCCACTGCGGGCTTGCTGAAGTGTTAGGGCCTGGCACACGCAGCCGAGACGTCGTCGGCATACGCCTTCGGCGCTCACAGCGGAGATGGTGTGCTGCAGTTGATCGTGCCACGCTGTAATCAGAGCGTTGAGAACAACAATCGAAAGGGGGCATCCCTGGAGGATGCCGTTATTCGACGGAATGGATGGGCCTGCCAAAGAGCCAGTCTAATCGCAAACAGGTGAGGTGACTGCTCAAAAGGCGTTTTGCGGCATGTTGATGTCCGCCTTAAAGGTTAGTTTCCACAGCGAAATGACTCCAATAGAGGAAAATGAAAGGGTAAATGACTTGGAAGATGAGATGGAGACTTGGGTTAAATAACATTCTTGCCGGGTTTAGATCTCATTTCCTAGAATTCCTGCCTACCATGCGCGTTAAGGGTTTAGGCTTAACCCTGAACCCTAAGCCCCTAAACCCTAAACCCCTAACCCCTAAACCTTATACCCTTGAACTTTGGGCCCCGAATGCCCTACCCTAAAGGTCCAAGGACCTAAATAATAGGGCCTCTTTGAAGGGGTTCGGTTATAGGGGGATATATGGGGACTATGTAAGGGTCCAAGGACCCAAATAATAGGGTTTTATGGTCCAAATACCATTGGTAGTAGAGTATTTGGGCCCTAAGACCCTATTATTGGGGTCCTTGGACCCTTAGGGCTAATCAACTTACTTAGCCGTAGGGCTTCTTTAGCCCTGGTTATTGGGGAAGAGAGTCAAGGTCACATATCCCATGGTGGAGGGATCCAGAACCAGGGGTACAAATCCTAAGGGTACGAAGGACAACTCCCTGAGTTTAGCTGGGTGGGCCCCTGGGATGTCTTATCTTTTTCCCTAATGGCATCTGGTTTAGGGACCAGCGACCTTGTTGTTTCCCATGTCTTCATGTGATTCTCACCCTAAGCCCTAAACCCCAAATAGGGGCGATCCTAAAACCCTGAACCCTTAGAGGCAGGCCCAGGCCGCCAAAGACTCTAGGTACCAAGCGACTACTGGGTTGCTTTTTTTTTTTCAGGGTTTAGGAGTTTAAGGGTTTAGGATTTAGGGGTCTAAGGGTTTAGGATTAAGGGTTCAAGGGTTTAGGATTAAGGGATTAGTATTTATGGTTCAGGGTTTAGGATTTACGGGTTAGGGTTTGGGGCCGTTTTTAAAATCATGGGTGCCCTTTCGGTCATAGATTATAGTACGGCACCTAATTGATATTTAGGGATACCAATAGGGGAACCTAATTTTGGGAACCAACCTAAAATAGATTCTGTTTCAATCGGGCCCTTTCAGTTTAGGATTGGCTTAGGGTTATGGGTTTAGGGCTTGGTACCAAGCAGCTAATGTAGGGCCTCCCCAATTGTGTCGTGTTTGCACGTATGAATCACTAGAACTGCGTAGAGACAATAAGGGAAAATATTGACGGATATACATCCTAAACCCTAAGCCCTAAACCCTTCCGCTACGAACCACATTTCAGCTTGCACACACTTAAACCCTCAAAACAATTGAACAAACCAGGAGCCAAGGAAGCGCTTTCTGTTCCCGGAGCCTAGCCCTAAGGTTTAGGGTTAAGGGTTTAGGGGCTACCAAGCATTTAAACCCAAGCATTTAAATATTGAGGTATGGGTTCTTATTGTGAAGAAATTAAATGCCCATAGCTAAATCAACCCTAAGTCCCAACTTACGCAAAAACGACCTCAAGTTTGAGGATTTCATGGCAGGATGCATGCTCTAGGGGTCTAGCATTTTTGCATCTGGGGTGAACCATATGACTCCCAAATCTACTGGTGCTCAAGACTAAGGGGAAGTTAGGGAGTGGACCCCTTTTCAGAATCCTTTTAGAACCCCTTTAGAGTTAAGGGTTTAGGGTCCCTTTTGCAGAATCCTTATAGAACCCCGCCAAAGCAGGACATGTATTCTTCTCTCCCCCAACCCAACTTCATCACCAGCAAGAAAAAACACCAAGGTCTATGGGTAATAATAAGCCGCTGCCAAGCAAACCCTAAACCCTAAATCCTAAATCTCAAACCCTAAGTAGTAGTTTCCATTTTCTTTTCCATTATCCCTATATAACCCCAATAGAACCCCAAAATTACCCCAATGGGTACCTGAAACCATCATCTCCTACACTAGTGGACTACCCCAAAACCTAAAATCTGCAGTCGCAACTTAGGCGAAAAAAGAGACCTCGAGTTCAAGCATGTCATAGAATCATAGAAACTAACATGGAAACCCAAAAGGGACCCTATAAAGACTATAGTCCCTCTAAAATGGGGCTATATGGGTTTCCATGTTAGTTTGGGGGAGTGTAGAATCATAGAAGTATGTATGCCGCAGGGTTCAAAACCTGAAGGATCTTCGCGTCTGTGATAAACCATACCGCCCAACAACTTGGTGATGCTCAAGCGGAAGTGGAGAGTGGATCCCTTTAAGAACCTCTAGAGAACACCCCCAAATGATCTCTGCATTCGTCTTGCCCTCTTCAGCACCAGCAAACAATCCAAGCAAACCTATCTCAACCCTAAACCCCTAACGCCCTAACCCTTAAACCCTGAATCTGCGGTCCTAACTTAGGCCAAGAAGGTACCCTAACCCCTAAACCAAGGACGTTGAGCTCTAGCGCACTAGGATTTTATGGAAGGGCGCATCCTTTAGAGGTCTAACGCTCATATATACCTCCCGTTTAGGAGGTTAGACTCTGGCTCATGTAGCTCCGCCAACTACTACCTATACTCTTCGCTCACCCATTCCCCCCCAAGCTCAGCCCTGAACCCCCACAATCCCAAACCAAATCCTCTAGTCCCAACTTGGATTAAAAAAGGTTTAGGGTTTAGGGTTGCACATTGGGATTTCATAGAAGGATACTTGGAGGACCCTCCACCCTGTAATAGTGGTATAATAGGAATATAAGAGGAGCCTAATATGATCCCTATTATCCACTATAGTCACTATTGCTGGGTGGGAGGCCCACCTGAGAAGGATACATGCTCTAGGGTGCAAGACCTCAAGGATCTTTGCCTCTGAGGTAAACCACATGCCGCTCCCCAAGCTAGGAGGTGCTTCAGGGGAAATGGGGGGGGTGTAGGGTTTGGGGTTTAGGGTTTAAGGTTTAGGGTGGATCACTGTTTGGAATCCCCAAGCCAAGGGTTTAGGATTTAGGGTTTAGGCTTTAGGGTGTACTTCCCAACATCATGCCTGTGTTCTTCACTCCCCCACCCCGCTTCAGCACCAGCAATAACCCAGACAAACCCTGAACCCCAACACCGTCACTTAATGCCTTCAATCCCAAACTTGAACCTTTACTCCCAACTTAGACCACCAAGACCTTGAGTGTTAGGACGTCATACGTTGATGCTACGTGGAAGTGGGGAGAATGGATACCGTGTTAAAAGCCCTGAGTATAATTCAACCTATATATGTACATATATATATATATAATTCACTCCTCCACTCCCCCTTCAGCTCAACCCTCAACCCTAAACCCCTAAACCCATCCCTAAACCTTCAGTCACAGCCCGGACCAAGAGGACCTCGAGATTCAGGATATCATCATAAAAAATGTATGCGCGGTTTAGGCTCTAGGGTTCTAAGGCAACCCACATCTCCCCCCAAACTTACTGGCGCCTACGGGAAACTAGGGGAGTGGATCACTGTCCAGAACCCCTACGTAACTTCCCAATTTTAATGCCTTTGCCTTTGTCTTTCACTCACCCGCCCCACCTTCAGCAAAAGCAAAACACCAACTAAAGCCTAAACTCTACTGTATACACCTTAAACTCTATACCCTCAACTCCAAAACACAAGGGCCCTGAACTCCTAACGCCTTAAACCCCAAATCTTCAATCTCATCGTACAAGACCTTGAAATACTCAATGTTTTGGGCCTGAAGCAAGCCGTAAGACAAGACCGCCGAAACTTCTTGGTGCCTAGGGGAAAGTGGGGAACGGATCCTTTTTTGAGACTACATAACTCCGTCAAACAATACCTATTTTCTTCACTCCCCCACCCCAGCAAAAACCCAGACAAACCCTGAACCCCAAAACCGTCAAACCTCATTTCCTACTGCCCTATATCTCAAGTCCTAATTACATCTTTAATCAACTTTAGTCCCGACTTGTACCAGCAAGGCCTTGAGTTTTTGGATGTCATAAACAAGATATATGTTATAGAATCCTAGAACTCAAGGATTTAGGGGTAAGCAAAACATTGAAATCCCCGAACTGACTGGTGCTTAAGGGCAAGTGGGTGAGCGGATCAATTTCTATCAGCCCTACCGCAACTCCCCCGAGTAATGCTCGTGTTCTTCACCGCCACTCCCCCTTCAGCACCAGTAAGAAAAACACGCAAAAACCAAACCGGAAAGCCCTCAACCCCTAAAGCCACAACCCCTCAAACATGAAACAAGGAAACCCTCAACACTCTTTGTACACAAACAGCCCCAAACAACCCTAAACCCTAAAAACCCTGAACACAAACAGCCCCAAGCAAAGGCCTCCTGAGCCCTAGTGGCTCGGAGGCTCTTCGTCTGCGCCGTGGGCGCCACGAACGCTGTGCTACAGAGGGCGGCCGCGCCTGATGTAGGACTTAGGGCTTAGGGTTTAGGGTCAGGGCCTAAACAAATGAAACAGAGTTTACCATTTAGGGGTGGGGCCTATGTATCAAATAATGTTGTGTACAGCCGAAATGGTTCTCGCGAGTAGGGTTGAGGGTTAGGTGCCCATGTATTAGAATGATGGAAGATCAAATGGAAAAGGACATGGAACATTAAATGGCGTCTGGCATCATAATATAGGGGTTCTATGAGGCCTGCTTAGGGGACCATGTTGATAGTTTATCTGGCCTTTACCGACTCTCAAAAAGGGGACCCTGCGGGATCCTGGGATACATAGGAATACTAGGCAGCGTATGGGAGTCCACCCTTAGCCCATTGGTTTTTGAAAGGGCTTTTCTGGTTTTAGGGTTTAGATTTGTACTGGGCTTGAACCGAATACCCTGGGATACATAGGAATACTACCAAGCCTAGAGGCTTTTTAAGGTTTCAAGGTTTAAGGTTTTAGGGTTTAAGGGCTTCGAGGGTTTAAGGGTTTAAGGGCTTTCAGGGTTGAAGGGTTCAAGGTTTTAGGGTTTTAGGGTGTAAGGTCCGGGGTTTAGGGTTTTAATTAGAGTTTAGGCTTGTATTGGGTTTAGACCTTCTTGGCCTCAGGCCAAGGGAGTTGTAGCCCTTCTTATTCTTAAGTAGATAGAATATGAAATTCCCCAAGACCATAATAACATCCCCATATACCCCGTACAGCTATCTTCTTAACGGGGCCTACCTGATCTATAGTCTAAATTTCTAGCATCCCCTCTATAAGCCCTATTGTAGTGCCCTATATAAATCCCTTATATAACCCCAGTTAAGTAGTTTAGACTATAGCCCATGTGATCTAGGAAATCTAAGGGTTAGGGCATTGAGGGGCGCAGTTGGCTAGTAGAGGACTTTGGGGTCTCAAGATGGGTTGAACGAAGAAGGAATGGCAACTTAGGGTTTAAGGTTTAGGGTTGACTTAGCTGCTGCGCGCTGTGAGGTCGAAGAGTTTCAGGGTTGAAGGACGTAATGGCTTGCTGCAGTAGGTCTCTACGCGCTGAGGATGTGGTGCTGTTGGGATGTAGGGCTCAAGCTGCCGCGCGTGGTCCAAGCATGATCGCTCACCCTTAAGTCGAGTCCCCATACAGTAACGGTCCCTACGAAGCCTCGTACCACCATCTATGAATATTTCCACCCCCTTGAAACCCTGCAACATGGAGGCTGATTGCATAGGAATATTTGGTCACCAAAATTCTCAAGGTTAAACGGAGAAGGAGCTTTACCAGCATGCTTCAAGGTTTGGGGGCAACGTCGCCAAAACCCGTCTGTGGACGCCACCTGGCAGGTACCGGGCCGCTCTGACTCCCAGGTCCTTGCCAGGCCCCACCATCTTTTGTTCCGGATGAAGCCACGCGTCCCCGATGGACTTCGCTTGTTCAGATCCGCGAAGCTTGAGTACAATCATCCACGGTTTGTCATTGTCAGCTTGCGGATCTCCGTGTGAGATCGCCTCGACTCAACGCTCGCAACTGGCATTCGCAGTGACCACTGAGCCAATGTTTTCCTGCTGCTGCTGCGGCAGTCTCACCACTGGCCGTTACTATACAAACGAATGACACACCATGCGTGCAACCTTGGCTAAAGAAAGCACCCAACTGGTCCAATGGGACTAAGTCTGAAGCACGCATCGACTGTGACCGAGGAGTTGTTACGAGGCCTATGCCACGAATCAACCACATTCACTTGAAGGAACAACTGAATGAAGTATGTTCTGAGCGCCTTCAAAAGCGGGGATGAGGCCATGCGTCCTACTGTGCTTGCCGGAAATACATTACTATATACCCCTGTACAAACAAACTAGATCCAATCCTGGCAAAATATAAACCATGTATACAAAACCTTTATCAGCCCTAAACCCTAAGCTGACTAGTGGCCTGCGGCGCCCAGAGCGACGGTCATAGCGCGTCCCGTAGAAGCCATCTGGGCGAAGGACGCAAGTACTGGGCTGCTGTCAAGGAACACAGATTTGGGTTTAGGGCGTAAGGTTTTGGGTTCAGGGTTGCTAAGGAGCCTAAATCAAGTTACCGTAATGGGCTCCCTGTCCGTCATGCGTTCGAAAATGTAGGCTGTTGTATAGGGCTTAAAATGGGTTTTACGGGAACTACAATGAAGTTACTATAGCATGGAGACATAAAAGATGATGATGCTTTAATAATATGGTAACTTAACCTAAGCTCCCGCACAACAACCTAGGCTAGAGACCCAACAAAAACGGTACCCAGGATATGGGTTGCTGGTAAACATGAATGTTTGCTTTGGTTGGTTTTCAAAAAGGTATCACATGTAAGGGATTGTAAGGGGGTATACAAGCATTTTATAGGCGTACTAAAAGGATACCATATGAAGGCCATAATACAAGCATAACCTTTCGTCCTTGGGCGTTTAATCAGAAGACCTTGATTTCCAGGGATCTCGGAAGGCTTCTCGGGGAGGGGATCTTTGCGCTTTTGCATGCAGCTTTTACGGTTGATCACAACATCAAGGTTTAACACCGGAGCCTTGAAGGTGAAGGTGTGATTTTCGGTTTAACATTAGGGTTTTGGGTTTAAGGTTATTCCATCTATGATGATGGTCCCGGCTTAGCCCTCTGCCCAGATTTGGCATGCTAGGATTGTAGGGCACGAAGGGAGCTCTGATGCTTAATGGAAACGCATCCCAACTTCCTGCAGCACTTGCACCTCCCCGACGTCTTTTGCACAAAGCGTCTGCCTAGATTGTACCCAAACCATTCGGATTGAGTGAAAAACCTACGCACCGCTAAAGTTCTGGACCCTCCTGCAAGCCCACGTGCGATCCGAATTGGGCCTAAAAGACCACCGTCCGCTCAACAGGGGCCGATTTAAAATTCCAAGTCAACGTGATTGCCACGCAGAGACGCGCAGCCGATGCCGTGCACTCTAAGCCCCGAAGCCCAAGCCCGTCACAGGCAGAAACCATAGCGCCAAAGCCCAACCCTGGAGACCGAGAAGGTCAACGCCCACAGAGACAGCTCCACAAACCCAACAACATACACCGTTTTGATGAAGAACAGTCAATTCCGCTCGTTCAGAAAACCCTAGCCGTGAAACTCCCAACCCTGCTAAGTTGGGTGTTTTGGGTCACCCCCCTCAACGAAGGAACACTGTGATGTTCAGGGTTTGGGCTTGCCAAAACTTCTTTTATTAGCCATCATGACTCCCTACATATGGTCGCGTATAACTATAATCTTTCCAAAATAGTCGTTATATTTCCTCTTTCCTTCTTTGTTTGGATCCCCGCCCTAAAGCCTAATCCCCTAAGCCCTTAAGCCGCCAACCCCAAGCCCAAACCCTTAAACCCCTACCCACCGTGAACCCTAAGCCCGAAACCCTAAGCCCCGAATCCCCAAAGCCCCTCAACCCGCTAAGCCTTAAAGCCCTTACTCCTTTGAAGCTCCCACTCCCTTGATACCTTTCCCCTAGTGCTAAACCCCCTAGTATACAATACGATTGCCCGAAAAAAAGAAGCACGATGCCTGTAGCATTCTCAGGTCAGTGAAAATCATCAAGAGACAAGGTTTGAAAACTGTCCGCTTGTCGAAGCTGAGAAACATTGAGCGTAGAGTCGGCCCAAAGCGCGCGAGGCGAGTTTGCGCGACTTTGCGCACCTTTGGATGAGCCTTTGCTCATGCCTTTGCCCTGGGTAGAACTGGACGCCTCCACGCACGATGCTGCGGCCTTCCTCTGCAAAGCTAGCCCAGGGATCCGGGGGCGGAGCAATCTCTCCGGCAGGACCCGGAGGGCTGCCTTACCCATACGACACGCAAGAAGTCTTAAGCGGCGTGAAATGGGCCTGCCGAGAAGTAAGGCGAACAAGACAGCCAGCGATGGCGGCAGCCACAAATGGAAAGCGAACCCAAGCCCCTAAACCCCCTAAACTCCTTAAACCCCTTAAACCCCTGAAGCCATAAACCACACGTCAACTCTGGGCTGCCGGGCGGAAGCAAAAGACAGGCAGTGGGGCAAAAAGTCGGTGCAAAGTCTTGTACTTTGGGAAGGCAAACCAAATCCTCAGAGGCAGCGGGGTTAAGGATTAAGGATTTAGGGTGTGTCTTGTCATTTGGCAAGAAATACGGAGTCTTCAGAGGCAAGCCGGGTTGAGGATTAAGGGTTTAGGGGTGTAGGGATGAGGATTGGTGAGGACAACCGAAACCCCAAAACCTCAGCTGCAGCCGAATTCAAGACTTGAGGTAATAATCTGGATGTTCTTCATAAGATGTGTCACGGTGAGGGCTTGGGGTTGAGATCCACTGATGAAGGAATGCCACTCTTACAAACAGAAACCGCCAACGTACCTACCCCAAGAATATTAACTTCTCGGAACATATACCGGTAATGAATCTCCTGAATAACTACAAATAGAAAGCTTGTGAAAAACCATCGTGCAGGCGTATACTGATATAAAGAAGCGGCAGCATGACATTAAGGATTTCATGTTTCTGAGCCTCCATGATTTAGCTGCAGGGATTCTCTGGGTGGTAACTAATAGGCACTCATCGTCCATGGATGTTAAACGAGAAAGCCGACATCTTCCTATCCATGGCTTGAAGTACTCATCGGTTTAAATACATGGGGTACTTATGCCTCTACCTGTGACAAGCCATGAACCTTCAAGTGGCCCGTCCAGGGTCTGACGCGTATACCTGCAGATCCAGTTGACCTGGTCTTTATTGAACTTCATCCTGGATGTGTGTCTACCACAGTGCACCATACTCATAATTAACTGGGATCTACAACCAATGAAATCACATCAAACCGTGACTACACAGTCTGCATGCCGAGTCGTCTAGGCTTGAAAGAAATTGGTTGAGGGTCTGAGGCTTTCGTTGTAAAGTTTAGGCTTCCAGGCACCCTGCTCCCTTTCCTTGCTTGCCCTTTCGTTTGGAGTATACTGCCGCAACGTGGCACTTACCCGTTGGGAGAAACGTATTCGATCCTTTAATCGCAAGTTCAACTGTCTACGCTTACTCCTCCCAGTGTCATTGGTGTATGTACTGGAACAATGGGGGTTGAGTTTTTGTTGTGCCGTTTTTTGGTCGGATGATGGTTGGTGATTTTTTTTTTGAGGGGGGGGGGAGG
>CAJNIZ010009469.1:0-35341 GCA_905231905.1 Symbiodinium pilosum
TCCAGCTCAAGCCTCCCAGCTCTTTTTGTATTTTAAAATATACATATTAAAAAAAAAAAAAAAAACATAGATAACCAAAAAAAGGCTTGGAGCAGGCTTAATACAGCCTGGGCCACAAATCAATTAGATGGCCTCAGAGCGAATTAGAGCCTTTAAAGCCCTATGAGCTTTACAAGTGAAGACTATTGGAATCTCGCGATCTACACTAGTAAAACTTCCAACTCCTGCTGCATCCGATTTATCTGCCTAGTAGGTAAGCCTCAACACCCCCAAGCTTGCACTAATCTAGGGGCATCAATAACTACCAATATGCTTTTGAGAAGGGTTTGAGGTACCCCATACCATATTCATAAAGAATTCTACAAGCATAATTAGGCCTGAATTTGGCAGTTACTTGAGTCCCCACGCTCATCCAGATCATGATGCCGAGCCACTCAAAATTTGTCTCTAAAGCCACATCCCGAAACCACTTCAGGTCCCCTTACTTCCAGCAGCAGTAGGGTAAACCCTAAAGTCTACACCCTAAGCCCGTCCTAAAGCCTAAGCCCTAACCTCAGCCCCTCAACCCTAAGCCCTAAACCCTAAAACAAAAACAAAAAGCTCAAAACCCACCCAAAACTCCACACATGAACCCTAGACAATTTCAACAAACCCCAAGCCCCTCAGCCCGGCTACAATGCTTGCTATAAACCCCAGACCCCACGTAGTAGCTTCCGTTTTCTTTTCCATTTTTCAAATTTCTACCCTTATATAAACCCGATACGTACAGGTACGCCAAATTTTGGGAAGCTCCCTAAACCCAAAGTCTTTAACCCCAAATCCAAAACCCTAAATCCTAAACCCTAAGGCCTAAACCCTAAAGGGCCTACACCCTAGACCCTTTGCCTGCTAGTTAGGCCATCCTCCTGTGCCGAGTCCTCCCTGATGCTCCCCCTTGGGCCCATCGAGTCCTTGCGGCAAGGTACAGGGTTTAGGATTTAGGATTTAAGGTCTAGGGTTTAGGATTTAGGGTGCAGGGTTGTAAGGTTCAGCGTTTAGGATTAGGGCTTAGGGTTTAGGATGTAGAGTTTAGGATTTAGGGTTGAGGGTTTAGGATTCATAGGGTTTAGGGTTGAGGGCTCTGGGTTAAGGGTTTAGCCTTGCGGGTGCACTGGGTTGACTGGGCTGCTGCTGAAGAACTCAAATTAAGTTACCAGAATATGGGCGCATGTCACAAAATAATGTAGTTTCCTTCGTGTAGTAACTTTACATTAGGTTCCTTAACAGCGACCCAGTATAGGATGTAGGATGTAGGGCTTAAAGGTCTAGGGTGTAGGGCTGAAACGGTTGAAGGATGAAGTCTATAGTTTTGTGATTCCGGATTGGAGGGCTTAGGTGAGAAGTATGGGGAAATTAAGTGCGACCTATGTATTCTACACCCGGCAAAAACCCGGAAGCGTCTCCGCAATGTATCTGAGCCAGATACTTCTATTTGGTGTTCAGGCGCAAACTGCTTGGAGCCAAAACCCTGCTTCTTCCTTAAGTCAAGCATGAAAACTCTCAAATTCTGCGTCCATAGTGACCCTGAACCCTAAACCTAAGCCCTAAACCCTAAACCGCAGTCTATGGAATGTAGGCTTCGTAAATTCAAGTTGCAAAGTTTTGATCTATGAAGATCTTCTTTCAGTGAGTGCTCACTGACCGTACATCCCTGACAGGGGCCAACACCCTAAACCACAAACCCTATGAGCGCGCGGCTTCAAGAAACGCAGTCAGGCAGTCTCTAAGGCCCACAGCCTTATGGTCCATAGCTGAAGGCCGCCACACTAGCTCCTCTAAACGTCTCGCAGGAGGACCATGATCCGAAGCCCAAAATCCTACAGCTCAGATTCTGTAAAGTCAGCTCTCAAGCCATCTAAACCCCAACTTTTCACCTTGTGCGGTTGTAGGGTACAGGAACAATGGAAAAGAAAATCGAAACTACAGGGATTATAGGGATTATATTGGGCTATAATATGGGGTTTATACTGGGGTTATACATAGGGTTTAGGGTTTAACCCTAAACCCTATAAACCCTAAACCCTAAACCCTAAAACCCTAACCCCTAAACCCTAAACCCTAAACCCCTAAACCCTCATTTAGGGTTTGTTCTAGACCCCGAAAGCCTGGATCAAGAACAGCAAGGCCCGGACCCCAGGTTGGTAAAAGTCGGCGATGAGCTTCCGCGGATCGGACTTGTATGCACAAGCCTGTAGGGAGACTTTTTTTGGAGGGGTTTAGGGTTTAGGGCTGACTTGTGTTTGAGGGTTTAGGGTTTCGGGGTTTAGGCTTTTCAGGCTTCAGGTCTAGGATTGAGGCTTCACGGCTTAAAGGGTTTGGACCTAGAAGTTTGCAAGGAGCCCAGCACTGGCTGTTTGGTTTGGGGCTCACCTTGCTGTCAGAGCAACAGGCCTGCTTATAAGGGGCTATATTGGGGTTATATAGGGATAATGGAAAAGAGAATGGAGGGTACTATATCATAATAGGATATGTTTACTGGGAATATATTAGGGTTATACTGGGGTAATGGAAAGAAAATGGAAACTACTTTATAAACTGTAACAAAGCCCCTTGTCCAGCAGGACCCTCACAGTAACCAACTTCCGAACCTGAAAGCCCGAAAAGCAATGCACAAGGCTTAGGGTTTAAGGTTCTGGGTTTTTAGTCCCCCTTAAGTAGATAGAATATAACTTTGGGTATATTATAATAAGATCCCCATATACCCCATATTCTATCTACTTAAAGGTGGACGATAACCATTGCTCGTGCAAAGGGCGCTCATTTGATGGTAGCAATCGAGGTAACTGCTCCCCAGTAATAAGATCAAATATAGGACCATCATTTACTAGGGGTGCTTTTGATTTCGGGTAGGGCCTTTTACCCTGAACCGTGTGAAGTGAGTGTTGGTTTCCTTCTGACCTTCTTCTTCAGCTACGCCCCCCCCCCCAAAAAAAAAAACAAACGCAAGACTGAATTTAGCCAGAGAGTGCACCACTAACATAAAGCCTGGAGCACTGACCAGGGTTTAGGGTTCAGGGTTTAGGCTTATCCCACTGCCTGGACAGGTATCCAAGCCGAACCAGGCACAAACCACCCTGATCCTGAAACCTTGAAAACAAATCCTCAACTCCCCCAGGATCGAGGATAGCCCGGAATTGCGGCCGGTCCTTAAGCTCATGTAGCGGCCCGAGTTTCTTCTCGAAGTCCTGGCCATCAAGTTGCATGCACCGCACACGAAGCAAGCTATCTTTACAGTACCCTCGAAACCGGGCCTCCACCCAAGCCTTGCATGGTCAGGGGTCCCTTCAAAAAGTCTTCAGAAAATCGCTCAAGTCCTGCTTCCCGCAGAGCCCTCGACTTGGTTACAGCAGCCCAGAGAGGTCCCAAGCCTCGCAGCCTAGGCAGCCTAGCTTAAATCCAACTATCTGAGCCGTCAAGGGCTAACAAACAAAAAGTGGCTTCCCATACCTAGACGACGTTTTCAAGCTCATAATCGTTCAGCATGCCATTCCTCCTGAAGGGAACAAGGCTTTGTTGTCTGTGATGCGGTGGCTTCCTGTGTTATGCCCATGAAGATGATTGTCGCGTCGGTACCACCCTCCCTCACACACCCTCCAACACAAGTGTAGACGGCTCGACCCTAGCTCATGCACCCTTTTATGCCTTAACGGAACTTCCCAAACCCCAGCCCCCCGAACCCATCGGATCAAAAGCCCCACCCCCAAGACGTCCAACGCGGTGCAAATTCGTTAACCCTACACCCAAAACCTTTTGCTCACTACAATCCCTGTTAACTTGATTTGCACAGAGATGTGGTGCCCTCAGCGCTACAGAAAAGTGAGATCCTCAACGAAGCAATTTTCCATAAAGTGTTTAGGGTTCGGGCTTCGGGAGTTTAGGGTTGCGGGGTTCAGGGTTGGGCGGTGGGTTTAGGACACCAAGCCCTAAACCCTAAACCCCTGTGAACCCTGACATCCCGGATGGCTCCTCACGAGTAAGCTGCAAGACCTGCACGCGAAGGGAGCGTTGATATGCAGCATGCTCATTACATACATACGCACATAAACACACACGCGCACAAACAAATTAACATATACATATTTTGCACATACATATACGTATAGAAACGTAGTAAAGGAGCATGTTCCTCCTCTTTGGTGCCTGTTTGTCAGTTCTGCAGCCCAGATACGGAAGCTGTTTGCATTTTGGAAAACAGATGGTAATTCCATAGAGCTGAATGAAACGAGAACTATAGTCCCCCTTAAGCAGATGGAATATGGCTTTGGGTATAATTTTATAAGATCCCCATATACCCCATATTCTACCTACTTAAAGGGGGACTATATCGTTCTGGCAGTCTCTTTTGGTCGTCTTCAAACCCTCAGCTGCTTGACGGCATGCATGTTGGCGCTGCAGTGGTTGACGGTATCTACTCCTCAAACCCACAACCACCGAAACCGCTAAATCCTGGTCCTCCGAAAGCGTCTGAGGCAAACAATGACTCTATCCTAAACCCTAAACCCTACCAGTGAATGGGGCTGCATCACGCAAGGAGAGCGCCATCTTTTATTGTTTGGAGGGGTAGTGTACATCTAACCCAGTCCCCTACAATGAGGCCGAAATCCTGAGCCCAGGTAGGCATACTACGAAAAGCTAGTCTTCTTTTATCTCTTAGAATAACTTTTCGGGGATGTGGGGTATAACCCAGTCTTAAGCTGAGCGTTTTGCCACCTAAGCCCTGAAATCTAATCCTTTAGTTTTGGCTAGGTGTCATTTCTTCCCCAGCACCAGAAAAGGAGCGAGCCTTGACTGTGCCCACAGCTCTGACAGTTGCGGGTCTTGGCGAGGAGTCAACCAAAGCCTGCATCTGGAAAGCTTTACACTCCCGGAAACTAACATGGAAACCCAAAAAGGGCCCTATAAAGACTACAGTCCTTTAAAAAGGGGGCTATATGGGTTTCCATGTTAGTTTGGGGGAGTGTAACTGTTGGGCCTTCTGGATGCAGTGGGTTGAGGTGTACAGGGGTGGTAGGTCGACCTCAGACCCCAAGGACCTTCAGTATTGGGGATTTCACGTGTAGGATCCCAAAATCTAAAGTCTCTTGTGTCTAAGCAGGGGTCTTAGTGAGCGATAGGGTTGCTGTCATGTTGACTTTCAGCAGCATGCCTCACACCTTGACTACAGTGCGCACTGTAGTTTGCTGAAGGCATGCAGGAGACTTCACTTGGGGCCTAGGAGTTGGTGTAATATGGTAGTTTCCTTGAATAGGAGACCCCAATATCAACCCTATGGTCCCTGTTATAGGGATCCCCCCCAAAATCCCTCCAAGAATACACCCCCCATTTTGGGAAAGCCACATATGTGTCTGGATCAAGATTCTCGCTGGGAATCCCACCCGGTGCAGGTTGGCGGGTAATTAGAGGGTATCAACAACCACTTCACGTGGGATAAAAGTGGGGGGGAACAGGTTCAGCTGTGACGCGCCGTGATTTTCCATTCCTTCAGAACTCGGACTGAGTTACCCTGAACACCAAACCTCAAACCCATTCAACCCCGAACCTCGAAACCCCAAACCCTCGATCCCAAGCCTGACGACCGCGGTCCTGAACTACTGAGAAGTCGCGGACCCCACGCTTGCAGGCAAGTACTCAACCCCGGCCAGTGCCTTCTCTCCAAAGAGCTCGCCTGGTTGGTAGCGCCTCACCTCTCAAGAATAGGCTGCTTTTCAAGAAGTGTATGGGGCACATTAGAGCTCAGATTCAGGGACAGCTCAACGTGCTGCAGTTCCAGTGACGGGAATTGAGGAGTTCAGGGCCTTTGGGTTAGAGTTCAGTGAAAGTTTAGTGTGCTTTGTTGAAGGCTTCCTTCAGGAAGCGTTTTGGCACGATGCTCCTCCTGTACACTCTGCGTGACTAGGTAATTCCTTCAAACATCGAAGACTCCACAACATGGATTCCTTCTCAGGGATTCGGGTACAAGACGTTGCTGCAAGGGCCCCGCGCTTCTGATGTGGATTAGCCAAGATGCAGCAAAACAGCCCGAGCTCATATGTTGGTACCATCCCGGCCCGGTACCACGCAGGGGTCATGTGTTTAGTGTCTGAGGTGTTCAGGATTTTGTTCAGGATTTACTGTCCCTAAACCCTCAACCCCTCTCTTTAGCACCCCAAGTACAGCTCCAGACTTATGAGTTTGGGAATGAAAACTTAAAAGATTTGTTGTCGTGGAGCCTCGCCCCTTTGGCATGCCGCTCCGAAGGTCTTGGGTTTAGGGATATAGGGATTACTTTGGCGGGTTTAGGGGTTCAAGGGGGTTTAGGGGTTTAGGGTTTAGGGTTTCGGGTTTAGGGCTAAACCCATTAAAATACATGTCAAGAACTCAACAGCGCGCACGCCTCAAACCTAGTCCGCTACTTGTAAACCCTAAACCCAGACTTTTAAGCCTCAAGCTATATAGCCCCCCTTAAGTAGATAGAATATGGCTTTGGGTACATTAAAGGAAGATCCCCATGTACCCCATATTCTATCTACTTAAGGGGACTATAATCTATAGAACCTACAACTAAGCCCTACCTTACCAACCCTGAGCCCTAGCAAGTGCACCCTCAGCCCGCCTCGATCTCGTTCCCTTCGAGGTCCATTGCGCTGGCTACGCACGCACCATCCTGGCCAGCGGGTGCGCATGATGCAGGAGTGTCTTCAACAAGTGCACCCTCACTCATCAGATCCTTGTAGGGGACCCTAAGCCCTAAACCCTAAACCCTAAAACCCTAAAAAACCCAAAACCTTAAACCCTACCTAGTAATCCACGACATTCCCCAATCATCCCAAGGTTTTAGTAATACTCCCAAAGGCTTCCTAAGGTTCCCCAGTACCTACTACAGCGGCCTAATTGCCAATATCATTTTGAGGTCCACTTGAAGTACCTAGACCATAAGTATATAGGGAATATGGAACCAGAATATTGGTAATTCTTTAAGCCTCTATATTACCTTCAACCCTTGCACCCACCTCCCTTCAGAACCTGATAGGTCCTTCAGCCTTTCTACAGATGATGAACTGAATTGCGAGGTTGGCATAAGGCTTGCCTTGAAAATGTCCCTACCCCCTCCCAACATCTGAAACGCCACAGCCTTCGCCCCACATATGCTCTAATCTCCACACCCACATCCTAACTCCGAAAGCCTAGACTGAGACCTAAACCCAAAACCCCCAAAGCCCTAAACACCCTAAACCCTCAACACCAAAAACCGTAAATCCCCCCAAAGAACCAAACCCTCGCAAGTCCTCGAGCAAGTAGAAGTGGTGGCCAACCTCGCCCTGTTTGATGATGGTCTCATCATCCCTGGCGAGCGTACTTTTTCAAGGAGGATATATAAGGAATTATATAGGGTTTAGGGTCAAACTCCTTAAAAGGGGATATATAGGAGATTATAAGGTGAAGCATTATAGCTACATTTTGGGATTTGGATCTTGTTTGTTGGGGTTAAGGGTTTGGGATCTAGGGTTTGGGGTTTAGGGATGTAGGATTTAGGGTTTGAGGTTTAGGGTTTGGGATTTCAGGTTTAGGCCTTGGGGTTAGGGGATTGGGATTTAGGGTTTGAGGTTTGCGGTGTAGGGGTTGAGGTTTTAGGGTTTGGAGGTTTAGGATTTAAGGCTTTTGATTTGGGATTTAGGGTTTCGGGTTTGGTGTTCAGGGTTTGGGGTCTAAGGTTTGGGGTTTGGGGTTATTTTTGGGTTCGGGGGCTTAGGGTTTTACAGGGTTTAGGGTTTGGGATTTCTGGTTTGGGGTGTGGGATTTAGGGTTTGGTTTCTGGAGTTTGAGGTTTAAGATTTGGGGCTTTGGGATTGGATGTCTTGCTTTGGTAGGACCCCACCGTTTCAGGTGATGTTGTAACCGCTTGACGCTGATTGAAGAACCCAGCATTGACTGAAGCGAGATAAGTTCGGTGGCGACCAAGCAAAAAGCCCTTGGGGTTTATGGATATAGGGTTGAGAGTTTAGGGGTTTAGGGGTTTACGGTTCTTGGTTCCTTGCCCGTGCTTAGTTGAAGGGTTCTCAGCACAGCAGAGGCAGGCAGCCAAAGGGAAGCATAAACCCTAAACCCCAAAACCCTGAACACTAAGCCCAAATCATAGCCAGATGACTCATCAGGCAAGACATGGGCAGAGCACAGTCAAGGAAGGGTACTGGGCTCCTACATGGTTTTAGGTACATTCCCCAACTTTTTGAAAGTACGCCGCTCCGTGGGCTCGAGGAGTTAACGATTTGGCGGGCACATGGCTTGGCATGGGCATCATGGGACATTTTTAGGCGCAGACTAACAGGATCTTTAAGGGGCCATACCCTAAACTCAGAAGCAAAACCGGAAACTCAAACCCAGAACCCTAACCCTGAGGCCCTGAGTGTTCAGCTTTGAAGGAATGCGGGCCCAAAGTCCATGTGATATGAAGTCTTCAGGTAGAAATGCGAGACTCAGGGGAACGTTTGCAAGTGTAGGGGCCGTACTGCCATACCCCTAAACTCAAAGCAAAACCCTAAACCCTGCACCCTAAACCCCAAACCCTAAGCCCTAAACCCTGAACCCGAAACCCTAAACCCCAAACCCTTAAACCCTAAACCCCAAACCCTAAGCCCTAAGCCCTAAGCCTGAAAGCCCCAGGCCAAAAAACAAGACCCTAAGCAGTTAAAGGCGGGGGAGATGCTCGAACCATCTTCTCTCAAAGGCTCCTGCAAGTGTTGCCACCTGCAAGGGGTTTAGGGTTTAGGGCTTAGTATTGGAGATTGAGGGTTCCAAAACCCAAGGCTTGGGTTACTGTCCAGGGTTTAGGGTTTAGGGTAGGGGCCTTGATGATTGGCAAGATGATTTCGAGGTCCACTTGAGGTACCCTATACCACTCTACAGATTTCATACAAGAAGTTTACGCCCACCATGGTATCTATCTAGGCTTCTACAATTCATCGGGCTAGGTCTTCAGACAACGTTTGGAGTGAAGCTTATAGGTCAGGGATGTGAGTTCACGTTTTGAGGGGTGCTGTTTAGGATGCAGGTCAAGACATAAGACGACAGGAAACGACACACGCACCCCTAACCCAAAGGGTCTAAAGTACCTATATGGTACAAAGTATGGTTTCTGTAGTAGTTATTTCCCTTATGGTTTGGGTAAGTATTCCCCATATGGGTACTTAGGACCCTTTGGGTAACTGCACAGAGGCTGTGCCCAGCTAATCATGAAGTCTTTCCACTTTTCTAGCGTAAGCGTACGCCTGACCACTTGGAAGTTCTCAAACCCTGAAGCATAAACCCTAACTCCTACATCAGCCTAGGGAACACGTGTTTCAAGCGCTTTGGTATTTGCGGCGTTTTGTACTGCAGGCCCCCAAATGAGCCGACAGTTCGACAACTCATCAGATGAAGACTGCGGGAAAGCCTGAACCCTAAACCGCGGACCGTACACCTCAAGCCCTCCACTGGCTGCCTTGACTCAAAGTCCTGGAAGCCAGCAACCTGAAGCCTCAAAACCCATAGGGTTGAGAGGGGCCGGGGTTTAGGGCTTAGGGCGTTCGGGTTAGGGGTTTAGGGTTCATGGTTTCGGGCTTTGGGGCTCCTATGAGCCATGGTCTCAACTCCTAGTATCCCCATTAGCAGCCCCTGCAGTAGTCCCCAATATAATTCCTAGGCCATATGACCCGCTCTAAGGAGTTTAGACCCTAAACCCTAAACCCTATATAACCCCCTTTAACGAGTTTAGACTATAGCTCATATGATATTAGCTCGAAACCTGAAATCCTAAACCCCTAAAAATTTCACCCTCAGCCGCCAAAAACCCTGTAGTAGTCCCCTACAGAATCCCTAAACCCTAAAACCCTAAACCCTGAACCCTAAACCCAAACCCATTAAGGGCTGCTGGAACCCTTTTGGGGGGCCTATTTCTGTGCCCTTTCGAGACCAAGGACCGCCAACTCAGTATCCTCAAGCTTGATAGGATTTACGGTTTAGGGTTTGGGGTTTAGGGAAGGCTTAAAGTTTAGAATTTAGGGCTAAAGGTTGCGGTTTCAGGCCCTAACTGGCATCGCCTGCAGGTCATTGAAAGTGTCGAACTCCTTGATCTTGCGGATGAGATTTTCCTGCCGCGATGTGGGGCGAAGGTAAGGGCGCATACACGAACGCAAAGCTGTAGTTTAGGGCGGGTTTAGTCCTAAACCCTAAACCCTAAACTAATTTAGGTTTCAAGTATCTGTATACCCCAATCCTTGCAACCTATACCTTGGCCCCCGTTACCTCCTATGCAGATACCTTTGGGGCCTAGGTCTAGAGAAAGGTAATGAATCAGACTTCAAGAGTCCCGAAATGAGCCATAGTCTAAACGTCTAGTTTATCCCCTTAGTAACACCACCCACAATACTGTACATATTCCCCTTTACGGAGGGTAGACTATAGCTCAAATAGTCGGGCAGATGCTCTAGGTTCCAAAAGAGCTTTATAACATTGACTGGCCCCATATAGCTAAGATGCTTCCTTGACATGGCATTAGGGGTTTACAGGATATGGGGGTTTCCCAAAATTAGGGGTAATTTTTTGGGGGTCACCATAATAAGGACTATAATGTATTGGGGTCTATATTGGGGTACCCTACTTTTGGGAAACTACCATATAGGGTTTAGGGTAAAGCGCTAATGCCCACAGCATCTGCCAGAGGAAGCTCAACAAAGGGCTTGAGAACTGGCGACACTCTCAGCTGCCACTGCTACCAAGTCCGAGGAGCTTGCGGTTGAGGGTCTTTAGGGGTTTAGAGGAGCTTGTGAGTCGGTACCATTCTCTGCATTTCTAGGCCTGATTCACGCTGTTTATGAGCCATAGTCTGAACTCCTACTACCCCCCTCAATAACCCTGTAGCAGTCCCCTAGATAAATCCTTTTTATAAGTATATGAGCCCCTTTAAGGGAGTTTAGATTATGGCTAATCCCTTAACTATGTATTTATATAAGATTTCTTGAGGAGTTTAGATTAATGCACGCCCAAGAAATGGGTGCTTACCGGCATCAGCGAGCCGTAGCCATTCCCTCTTCCTTCAAACAGCAAGGCTATAGCTCAGCGAAGGCCTGTTTAGGGTTTAGGGTTTAGGGTTGGCCTACCTGAACTACAAGGGTTCAGGGTTTAAACTAAGGGTTTGAGGGAATAGGTAACACGATCGCCCAAAACACGAAGTATGGCCCAAAAGACCATTCTTCTATGTAGCTGGGGATTCACACAGCGCCCGACACAAGAGGACCTGTCCACAGGAATCGTAGAAGGTGGGTTGTCACTCCATGACGGATTGTCCCAGGGGTTCGAGAACCCTAATGCTTTTTGTGGGTAGTATTGGAGGACCCCCCCTTTAACAGTGGTATAATAGGAACATAGAGGACCCTCATAAAATCCTTAATATAAATCATAGTGACTATTACAGGGAGGGGGTCCACCTAGTAGGTACTATTTGTAAACTTCCGGGCCCAATGTAGGCATTGTTTATAGACTTACAATAAACCCTAAACCCCCAAACCCTAAATCCCTAAACTCTAAACTTACAGCCCACGGGTGAGGACGTACTTCATTTGCAAGTCTCCTTGTGATCTCGTTCCGCGATCATGGACACAAACTCTTCTCGACCTCAGAAGGCACGAGGCTCAGCGCATGGGTTCGAAGCCCATAGCCCAATACATGATGTCTTGGAAGAGGGCTACGGCGAATAAGTGATCGCAGGAAGGCTACATGGGCCGGCTTCCTTTGGGACGGTTGTTTATGAGCTCTTTCATATGAAGCCCCAACTCCCTGTAGTGACTGTAGTGGATGGAGGCTGAAGGGCAGGCAGGTGGAGAGGCACGCCGCATGTGGGCCCAAACAGATTGTGCTCATGTCTTGATGAAGCTGCCTGGGTGCTAGCGGTCTCTACCACAGGTGCCGTGTAGGCTTCTGACCAAAGCCGCAGCACTTCGATTGCGCAGCTAGGCCCCCTTCACACAAAAGGACCAAGACCCTAAACAGAAAATCATAGACCCAAGTAATTAGACAAATCCCCATGCGCTCCTGAAGCCCACGTAAACACATGTTTCCTAAAATCCCCAATAGTTTGACAAGCCCTTACATGTCTGAGGTCGCCACTCAGTCTTAGCAGCTTCACATCTGTCCGGGCAGTCACAGTTGCTGCCCGCGGCTCTTTCCTGGCACTTGCAGGCTGAAAAGAAACAGAGAAAGACAGAGAGCGAGAGAGAGAGAGAGAGAGAGAGAAGTAGTTGAGGGTTAAGAGTACATGCACCACCTTAAGAGTACATGCACCGCCTAGCACGGAGACAGAGTGATTGATCCAGGGGAGCATTTCCTAAGCATGCCCTCCATTCGCACATCTACCTATAAGGAGCAAAACTTTGGTCCGGGTCGTGGCACATGCTACACTGGATCTTTCTGGGTTTTTAGCGCAGCAGTCGCTCAAAATCAACACTCATTTGTATCCAAAAAGGCGCGAGAAAAGGTTCTCAAACTTACTGGGGGTTAAGAAGGGATTATCGTCCGCATATGCTGTATTCCCGCATTCCCTACTAAGGCCCTGGGCACCCCAAGGATATGTAGCGATTCTGGGCGGGCCGCAAGGTCCACTTACCTGAAGGCTTGTAAAAGATTGCTTCCTGGGGGTTAGTAGGAAATAAGGGAGTGTAATACCTATAGGGTTTAGGGTTTGTAGGGAATAAGGGAAGATGCTGGGTTTAGGGTTTAGGCGGGAAGCAGGGAATATATTATCTATGGACTATATAGGGATTAGATTCCCTTATTCCCACTCACAACCAGTAAGCAAAGAAAATTTCGGAGGAGCTCGCAGGCTTTGAAGGAACCGGAAAACCCATCAGAGGCGTGGGGGAGGGAAGGAATGTGGCGATCTAAGAAACTCGGATGCGGGGCTAGAGGCATGCCTGAGCTGCGGTTTAGGGAATTTAGGGTTTAGGGCTTGGGCTTTAGAGTTTTCAGTGTTGAGGGTTTGGGGTTTAGGGTTTAGCGCTTTAAGGATTTTAGGATTTAATGTTTTTAGGGTTGAGGGTTTGGGGTTTAGGGTCTGCCTAAGCTTTGGTATCTAGCTCTAGAAGGGCTCTAGGAGAACATCTCAAAACATGTTCTGCATGTAGTTGTTTCCAAAAGAGGTGTGCCCCCCTTCAGAGCCACACTTTTAATAAGTTGATAACGAGGATCATAACTGCGATTGCTATACGGGTTATTAGGGCTATCACTACACTTTGTAATTAAGTTCCCCTGGTCCAAGTAGCCCTAAACCCTAAACCCTAACCCACTATCTATCAGACCTTCCCGTAACGAATCCATACCTTAACCCTGAACCCTAAACCCGAAACCGCGTGTCCTCAGAAGGGCTCGCTCCCCGAAGAATCCTTCGCAGAAATGCGCTCCAGAGTGCGGGTACGGGACTACGGGTGGATCTAGAAACTACAACCCCCTAAAGGGTTTCCAGAAATCTCTCAAAAGCAGTATAGGGCACCACAATGGGGAGTCCACCTTCTAGATTCTTCCAGGGGTCTGGGTAAATGACTTCAACAGGGGCTTGGGGCATCTTCGGCCACTTTTGTATAAGGAATAAATATGAAGAAAGAACATTTGGTAAGTGTTAGGGCTTTTGCTCGGGGTTGTGTGCTGAAAGTCAAACCCTTGGGCGGGAACTTTTCGTTACTTCAAACCCTAAATCCTAAACCCTAAGGGGATGAGGTGCTAACCTTGACTCCATCTACTGAGCGTTACACCTGCAGCACTTGCAGTGGGGCCCGATCCTTCCACCAGAGCGTTTGATGTAGGAAGTCCCTCCATAAATACCCCGAAAAACAAACGAAGGATCTCTCTTCACCACGATCCGGGCAGATATCAAGGGGTGGAGGGTGCTATGACAAATATGGCTTTTGGCGAACCGAAGGCCCAAACTTCATCCCTAGCCCCTACACTCTCTAAACCTACGAAGCCGGAACCCAAACAAGCAGAGACCCTACAAGCACTGAATGATAAATCCCACAACCCTATGAACCTCGCTAAGCTCGATTACCCAAAGCAACTTTTGGAGAAAACTCGGCCACGTCGCCCAATACAACGTTATTTTCATTGTAGGGACCCCTACCAACAGGACCCTGATCCCTTGAACCTAGATTCCCGGATATTCCCCTAAAAATCCATCCAATCCCCTGCAAAGAGGACCCTCAACTCCTCCCGGCTCGTAGCGGACCACCTCCTTCCACTTGCCGCTGATCTCGGAGCATAGGGAGCGCTGGTCACTGCTGTTAAGGAGTGGCTGCTGCTTGGTAGGGAGTGATCGAACGGCTACTGTATTATTTAGGATTTAGGCTTTCAGGCGGTGAGTACGGAATGAAAGGAACGGGATGCAGCGACCTTTCTGGGGCAAGAACGATAGTTGCAAGACTGATCAGGTTTAATGCCTAAGCCCCTTAAACCCTAAACCCCTCAACCCTAAACGGCGTTCAAGCAGCGTCTAGGGCTGAAACTTTTCCGGGTTCAGTTTAGTGTTTAGAATTTTGGGTTCAGGGTTTAGGGGCTTCTTTCTGACTAGGTGTTGAATGGAAGCTTCTCAGAATAGTGCCTGTATAATCATTAATACGGACGCCATAATCGGGTTGTGATCCCTACATATTCAAAGGTTCCGTAAGGGCCGCCTTGGTTGAGCTACCTCCAAACCTGAGAATCACGTGCGCCCGAACCGGCTGATGGTCAAAGATTCAAAGCTGGCCACCGTTATTAAGGACAAAATATACAGAAGTTGGGACCCCCAAACGGGAAAAAAGGGCTTACTCAACAGCCCTATATGGTACTTTCCCGAAATAAGGGGACCCTGATATAGACCCCAAGATACTATAGTCCTTATTATTGGGAGCCCCCAAACTGGTACCCAATTTTGGGAAACCCTCATATCACTCATCTGGGAGCCTCTTGAGGTGGTGGTCCTCCTTGCGGGGCTGTGCAAACATCATCCCAACTTTATGCCGGACCCCTAAACCTTGAGTACTGCCCTCCCCCAGTAACTTTTGGATATATTGATAGTATGGTTATATATAGCCCTTAATAGGACCCCTAATATAGACTGTTACTGGGGGGGGCGGGCAGTACCCAACCTAAACCCTAAACCCCAATCCCTAAACCAAGCATGGCCATGCTTCGGGCAAATCACCTGGTCCGTACCTAGGGTTTAAAGCTGCATGGAGGCCATCATCCTTCTTGTACCTGGACGCTTTTTCGGCTCGGGGGGGAGGTGCGGGCAGGTCCTCTGACGACGACTGCCTTTCATGCGAGCCGCTTTCCACGCATGTGTGCGAATAGGGGGCAGCATGCACCTTGCGGTGTAAACCATGGTCTTGCTGACGAGTATTTGGCCTTGAGGTACATCATGCTGACTGTAGCAAGCTGGACTGTAAAGTCATGGGCCCCTCCCTGGACCAGCGTCTCCCCGCATCGCCCCCAACAGAAGCTGTAGAATGTACCAAACTGCACCCTTCAGGGGACCAAGCATTTGGGAAAGGGGTTTAGGGTTTTAGGGTTTAGGGTTTAGTCTTAATGGCAACCAAGCGAACAACTCGGCTTCGCGCTTGGATCTGCGCGAAGCACTCCCCTGCATCGACGATGAAGCAGTCAAAGCCCTCATCGCCTGCCATGCCACTGTCGATAACCAACCCGAAGGGTCCCAGTAACTATATGAGCTTAAATATCTCACATAGCATTAATGGACATGGCTGCCTAGACTCCAGGGACCTTACTCAAGAGGGACCACTATGTCCACCCCAAACCCCAAACCTCTGAACAGTGGCTCATATCGCGCGTCCCTTGTCCAGTCTCGAGCCAGGCCAGTTTTTGGTTTCGGGGTTCAGGATTCTCTTAGGATTTAGGCTACGTTCCATTCTGGGGGATCGATTTTGCCGCGTACCATTCTATACTTGTATGTGGATCACAACTGAATGTTGTTGGGAACAATCTTCTCATATCTCTGAAAAAGCGAACTAGAACATAGTCCTCATAAGGACTCCGAAGCAGAAATTCCGAGTTTCTGACAGGCCACACACACACATGAGCTATAGTCTAAACTCCTAGTATCCCCCTTAATAAGCCCTATAATAATCCCCTATATAATCCCCTATATAACCCCCTTTAAGGAGTTCAGACTATAGCTCGCATGGGCCGTGAAGAGGAACATCGAATGCTAGATTCAAGTTTGTTCCATTCTGCGGCCAGTAGCCGAGCATCTCGCCAGAACTCATTGCTGCCCTGGACCCTAGTTTTTATAGGGTTTATAGGGTTTAGGGTTTATAGGATTTAGGGTGTGTAGGGTTTACAGGGTTTATAGGGTTTAGGGATCTTTAGGGTTTAGGGTTTAGGGAAATCTAGGGAATGTGATGTGCCAATCTTCAGCCTCTGGGGCCGTGCCTTAGATGCTAAGATCGCCTGCGTTGCCAATAGCCCCTCCCCCCCTGAAATATCATAGGCTTTCTCCTCCAGTTAAGAAGCCTAAAGGCCCTACTCAAAGGTCTCAAATGTGGGCTCCTCTTACGCTTTGGAAATCTGTCAGACGTGCCATGAACGAGCCTGCAGGCCGCAAAAAATGAACAAGCATGCTACTGTAGAGTCCTCCTCATGTCACAAACCCACATTGTTTAGGGTTTAGGAAGAATGGCTCAAGGCCTGGGATTTGCGGCTCTCTGGCGCAGGTCTGAAAGTCCAAAATCTAGCCGCTGGTAAAGTAAAATTCCCAACTAGCAAACAATCGGCCGTGACCCTGCTAAGTTACAGTGACAACGTGGCATCTCACAAGCACAAATGCAGTTATGACGCTTTATACTCGGTCCTTCATGGGCCTCTGCTAGGCGGCACATGTACCAAAGATGTGTCATGGCAACCAGCGGCTCCGGAAGAAATGCATGAACCGTTCGATACTTGAGCGCAATTATATTAAGGGACTGCAGCTGCGTTTTAGCAGATTGATACCTAGGAAAGCTGTAGATGTACCTACGCATGCGCTGTAGCCACGCCATTTCGCTTGAATCCGAGCAAGCGCATGATTGACATCTTTGTCGCACATACCTCCTTTATCCACGTGTTTCTGATCCCCCGATACCAATATCATTACGTACTAGTATCACTATTACCATTATTAATTACTATTATTACAATTACTATTATACAAGTAGGCAAAATAATTGCCCAAATCAGGTTGCAGTTTGAGAAGGCACGCGCAACTCGAAAGGCCTTGTCTGATAATGTTCTGTCCCGCCTTGGTAGACTGAACGAGCGAATCAGTGTTGTCGAGGGCTTGCTGTGTGAGCTTCTGGTCAATTGAAAGTACATTAATGTGAAGCTTCAGTGCTTAAGTTGGGTCTAGGTACTTAGGATTTGAGGTTTCGGGTAAAAGGGTAAAGTACCCTAATCTCTACAGCAAACCTTTCAAGCATTCAGGGTTGACCTCATGATTCGGGCCCATTGATGTTCGTCTGCCCCAGTCTGGATCCACACCTCAATGAGGCCCAGTCCATGCAGGACCCTTCTTGACCATTACAGGGGTGTATATGGTCCCTCATAGCGGTCGCTGGTCATTTAGGGTCTATAGATAGAGGATCGATGTATAGGGTCTTGAGTAACTCTGTGCTTGTAAAAGGGTTTCCCCCTTGAGTAAAGCAATGCGCATATGCATATGGACGGCACGTAGCTTGCACAAATGTCACACCACGGCAAAGGACAAGCCCCCAGTCCTGAAATTGCGAACGCCCGAAACCTGCGTGGCGGATTCAAAAAAACCTTGGAACGGCAATGTAATGCAATAACCAAGCGATCGGGAGGGCCATTCGCCCCGTGAACCTTTCGTACATAGGGTATATGATAAAACACTACTCTTCTTTGCCTACATATATGGCCAGGACACTATGGATTTGCCAGCCCTGAATCTCGAGAAACGGTTGCCAATCTCAAATGCAGTCGTGTGGCTGGATAAGTGACGAGCCTGGGGTACGGCGAAGCTGCTTCGGAGACATATTAAACATCAACCGGCTTCCATTTTGGGCGTCCATGTATCTATGTGACGGTTGTCCAGAGCCCTTTCACCCGCCCCTTCTCGCCCACCTTTCATGCGCACCATTTTAGTGAGACTTGCAACAAACATCAGCTACACCTTGTAAGAGAATTGCTGTTCCGACGAGCAGTAAACCTTTCGCACACCCTCTCGCCGCACTTTCGCGATGCTTTCGCGAGCAGCATGTTTGCTTCATGCCTCCCCGAGCTTATATTCTATCTACTAAGCGCGGCGATGGTGGACGACTTTTATGTGGGTAGCAGGGTAGGACGGACGAACACTCGCCAAAACCCGCTGAAATGTCGTATGGCATTATCCCGGTACAAGAGACGCATAATTCAATTTCGACCAGGCCTTACACATCTAAGATCCGACTTGTTAGACAAGAAAAGGATCAGGGTGCAGGGTTCAGGCAAATTCTTTGCCCTTTCTGTGCAGCAGAGGCCTACGCCTTGCACACAAAGCATCGCTGTACAAACCCTAGACCCTGACCCTAGGACGCATGTGAGCTTCTAGTATCCCGCTCGATAACCCCTTTCATACTCCCCTAAATAATATATTCTATAAGCCCCCAAACCCTAAACCCTAAATAATCCCAAATATAACCCCCTTAGAGCAGTTTAGCCTATGGCCTCATGTAATGGATCAGCTCCTGGGCCTACTCCCTCCCTAGTGTAATTCCTCCAAGGTCTGCTACTGGTTCCTTGTGCTTAGGGCCTAAACCCCAAACCCCTAAACCCTTAAACCGCGTGGGGTTTAGGAGCTTGGTGCTTTAAGGTTTAGAGTCTTGGGTTGGAATTTCTGGAAGTCGATGCCTTGAGCAGTTTGGACAGCTATCAAAAACTCTCAGATACCCCGCAGAAGGACTCAGACCAGTGTGACTTGCTTTGGGGACAGGACCCTGAACCCTGAAGTCTAATGAAGAGGCCTTGAGCTTTTTAGGGATCTTGGCGTCACGCGCTCACACTCTGCGCCCTGGCAAGCAAAAATTACTTAGGGTTTAGGATAGCGAGCCAAAAGCCAAGCACCCTTATCCACACGACCAGACCCCTAACCTCAAAATGTTAAGGCTTCCATAAACCCTAAACCCTCAACTAATCCTTTAGAAGGTCTCGGAAGGTGCGCCAAGCAGCTCAAGCACTTTGGCACACTCCTCAATTTCGAGCTCCCCCTGGCCCAGGGTGGTTCATGCTTTAGGACTTAGATAGGGTTAATGGTATCTCGGTTTAGGACGTAGGGTTTGGGGTACTTCCCTTTGAGGTTTAGGATTTAGGGGACATATATGCACTGCCATATAACCGCTTTTGGCGTAGGGTTCAGGATTTCATGCTAGTTACATTTCATTGTTGGGGTCTGACATGGCATGGGCGAGTCGTCATGGCATTGTGCCCAGGCTCCTGAAAAAATCCAAAAAATGGACCCCCAACAACTGACCCCATGACGTTGGCTTTACTTGGCCATTGCTCGTGCCGTTGCGGATATCCCAGCTACCCTGGACCCCAGTCTCAGTAGTATTTGGGCATTTGCGCGTGTCCCAAGTTTATATGATTCTGATGCCAGAGTATGAGCGGAGATGAAGTCACAGCTGACAGTTGCTTAATGCAAAGGAGCAGCTGCGGCATGTAATTGACAAAGTACTTCTAGGACCAGGGGGCTTAGCAAGTATATTTGTAACCCACATTATCACCCCAGTCATCCCCAAAAAATATTGACCTCCTTGCTACATCCCTGGCCCTGAGGAAACAGGACACAGCTTTGCCAAGGTGCCCTTTCGGGCATTCTGCTTGCACCATGCTCTGAAAGAGTTAAGCAGGAACATGAAAGGATGCACGAGTATGTATTTGGCATGTACATGTATGAATGTACGCGTTTGTATGTGTACGGGTGTAGGTACATACATATGTGTATAGCTATGTCTTCACATGTGTGTGTGGGGGGATACGGAGGGGATGGAGAACGACATGCAAGCTATTGTATCTTTGCAGACGTGAACCCATGTTAGGTGTTAGTAGAAACTGCTTGCTGGCAAGCAAGTGAAATCCTAATTGCAAGTGCCCGAAACCCTAAACCCAAACTTTGAGAATCTACTTGAGCCTTAGGCCTGCAACGTGTCTTGAATTCCCTGTCTGGTAGTTTCCCTAAATAAGGGGACCCCAATATAGACCCCAATATACTATAATCCTTATTCTGGGGACCCCTAAAAGGTATCCCTAATTTTGGGAAACCCCTATCTGCCATGTCCAAAAAAAAGCCGGGAGCACGAAATTCCTGAGCGAAGCAGTGCTCATCAACAGGGGATTTTCCATCACAAGTCAGTGTCTTCGAGGACAATTTTTATTTTATTCAAAGGGAAGCTAAGCCCCTAAACCCTTTTTGAACACCCTAAACCCTAAAAACCCTAAACTCTAAACCCTAAACCCTAAACTCTAAACCCCTAACCGAAGATGAAGAGGCAGACGGCCGAAAACCTAAACTCGAAACTGCAGAAAGCTCCTGGCCACCTGACAATGGGAAATCTGTGTCAACCTGCTGTCGTTACTTACCGTTAAGTAGGGAGTGAAGAAATGGAAGAAGAACACGAAAAAACTATTAGGATTACTTACCGTTCAGTAGGGAGTGAAGAAATGGAAGAAGAACACGAAAGAACGATTAGAACTTCCAATCCCTGCTACCAACCAGTGAGTTTACTACCCAATGCTTGTTGGCTACCTCAAGTTTAAAGGCGGCCGTACAACGATGGTACCCTGGTCATTTGATTCTGATTCGTGGGTGCTGGGGTCATAAGACAACTTGCTACATAGGTAACCAAACACCTCCTCAAGACCAAACGCTGACTTCGCCAGGACCGTTCATAGCGCGAAGCCTTTAAGGGCTCAACTGGGGCCCAATGAAACGCGCCACATGCGGCCAGAGGAAAATGAGCAACAAGCTCACAAGGAACCACATTGGGTTCATACGCAGTCTACTGCCCTTTCGTAAACGGGACTACCCAGAAATCCATACTAGA
This sequence comes from Symbiodinium pilosum, assembly GCA_905231905.1. Lineage (NCBI taxonomy): Eukaryota > Dinophyceae > Suessiales > Symbiodiniaceae > Symbiodinium > Symbiodinium pilosum. The sequence continues at coordinate 21,114 of CAJNIZ010009469.1, forward strand.
TTTGCCTACTGGGGGGAAGTAGAGCGTAAGGGAATATATTCTATACGGATTATTTATATGGGAATTACCTTCCCTCGTTCCCTACTATAACCCCATGCAGAATAAAGTGCCGTAGTTTCCATTTTCTTCTCCATTATCCCTATGTTCCCATATTCACTTTTAAGAATCAGTCATATTCCCTTGTTCCCCACTAACCTAAGCCCTTAAGCCGAAACCCTAGACCCTAGGCCCTAAGCCTTACTACAATTCCGGAAGCATTGGGGGTTTATGCGGGTGTTATTTCTTAACCTAAGAACCTCAAACCATCAATTACCATCAACTAGGTACCCCAGTAGTACCGTTTTCCCCTTTTTATTGTTGTCTCCTTATTAAGGCTGACCATAAGGAAAACAGGGGCGAAACTTGCTCATGTTTTTGAACATGTTGTTGTGGAGCAGGGCAGATCTTAACTTAGGCCCCATACATTAGGTGGACCCCCACCCTGTAATGCTGACTATAAGTGATACTGATGATTACATCATGTTCCTCTTGTATTCCTATCATCCCACATACCAACGAAGACTAGTTCCTATCTTCGGTCTTTTGCTCCCCCTGGGGCCTGAACTTCTTAAACCCTAATAAACCCAGGAAGTTGGGGGAGCATTAGGTGCAGGCTGTGTGTCTGGAACAGCTTCACATTGCGTAGTCGATCCTTCCGGTGCTCAATAACCTGGCGAAGTGGAAGTCTAAGTGTAAGGTTTTAGGGGTTAGGTGTTAGGATTAAGGATTTAGGGTTTAGGGCTTAAGGTATTGGGATTGGGGTCTAAGTTTGGGGTTTAGGGTTTAGGGATCCGTGGTGATTCGTGTATCCCTCGGTTTTCTATCATAACTAGAAGGAGGGGAACCCCAAGAATGTGGTAGGAATTTATAGGTATGTGCCAATTATGTTCTCACTGTATTCTTGGCGTTCCCTGCTTAAGGGTCCCCATTTTACTCCCTTGAAGAACTAATGCTACTGCTTACTTTTGGGCTCGAAAGTCATACAGAACATCACCCGGCCTTTTTAACCCCTACAGTAGGGAATGGTTCAGCATGTAGCATGTATAGAAAATTCGGGTGCAGGTTTTCGGGGCTAAAAGGTTTATTAGGGTATGGTTAGGGCTTCTGGAGCTTTCGGAAACGGAGCACAACAGGACATCATGCCAAAAGCGTTTAAGGCAGAACCCAAAAAGTTGGAACCCCTGAGGTAAATCAGTATATAGCCCATAAGTAGCCCACATGTAGGTACGGCGGTCTTGTCAAGGCCAAAACCCCAGGGTCCAACCTAAAGGCCTATCTTAAGGCCCCTACGTACGGCAGTTAGCAAGGAATGAAGAAATGGATGGCTTCAATTATAGTAGTCCCTGTACAATGCCTAAACCCTAAACCCAGCAACAGCATAGTTTCCATATTCCTTTCCATTACACCATTCCATACCTGACCAGATGCAAGAGGAATTCTTGGGCCCCCGCAATGCCACTTTTCCCTAGAACGTGTGTAGAAATTAAAGTTTCCGCTGTCTCTTAGGATTATATAGATTTCAGAACTGAACAACATTTCCAGGTAACATGGCGGGGTTATATAAATAATGGACTAAAAACATTAAAATTCATGCAAGAAGCCACTACTCTATGTAGTGTAAATGTGGGATCTCCAAACGAATGCGTTCTCCAGTTGTCGACCTGACTCCTGCACACACCAACTCAAACCTATACGCCTAACTCTTGATTCCACGGAGCGCCCAGACCCAACCCCTTAGCTGTAATCCCCTTAGACCTACAGTGAAAATATGTGAAGATGATCTGTTTAGTAGTTCCTGGGGTTATACTGACTACGATATTAAACGAAGTTCCTACCAGATCCTCCGGTGATAGGAGCTACCTCCCCCGCAGTTGCCTTTGCGCTGTTGAAGGCCCAGTCGATGAAAGATTCGTACATGATCTCGTTGCCATCGCCTCCGACGGCGATATTGAGAATCCTGCATTCGCGGTTTAGCGTGAAGAGCAGCGGGTTAAGAAGCAAGGGTTGTACCTACGGTCATGCAAGAATTGTTTCAGTGTGGAGCGTAGAAGCTTACGCCTGCATGATGCTTGAATGACTTTCTGGGAAGAGGGGCTTATGGAACATACGTGCAAGATCTCCTAGTTGGCACTTACAGGTTTTAATCAGGGCCTGATAGCGCAACATGTCAAAGTGTTCAGCCGAAGCTCTTAAAATGGCCCTAAAACCTACACCCCAACAGTCGATGTTCTGGCTTAGCGGAGTGGAGTTTATGGGTTAGCGGACAGTCCGTTGTTACGAACTAATTAGGCAGTATAGTATAGAGGACGTATTTAACGTTTCTGCTAGGGTGCATTGTAGGAGGGTTCACAACCCTATAGTCAAGAGTAGAGGGGGTTCAGAGGGCAAATGAGCGTAGAGGGCTTAAGGTCGAATTTACTCTGTAATTTTGGGGACCTCCATATGATACCTGTAGTACACCCCAACTTGTCTAGGATATGCCGGCACACTTACCCAACCTCTGTAAAGGCGATAGTTCAATCCAGGTCATTTGAAGCCTGGATCCTTCCAAAGGGGGAACCAAGCTCCTAACCCCCTTTATAATCCGCCTTGAACAGATAGAATATGGGGTATACAGGGATCTTATTGTAATGTACCCAAAGCCATATTCTATCTCCCGAAGGGGCACTATAACCCTAAGCCCCGGAGGGGAACCAAGGGTTCCCCAGCAATTGTCTAAAACAAGACTGCCTGGCACAGATCAACAGCATCAAAAAGCCTTGAGGCCCAGACCCAAACATTTGAAGGCCAAAAACATCGAAGCCTTGTGTCTTGACTGCTAAACCCATACAACGCTTCAAGCACACTTTTAGTCCGACAGCATATGGGGTTGCCCAATATTAACATTAAACCCTAAACCCTAACAGATCATCGAGATATACTCCATATTCTATCTGCTTAAGGGATAACTTAGATCTCTAGCATCACCACTCCCCTACGTGGCCTGCACCTTTGGGCGACCCCCAGCTCAGGATTTAGGGTTTCAAGGCTTTAGGGGTTTAGGGTGCAAGGGTTTATAGGGTTGGTTGTCAAAATTATGGTCCTTTTTAGGATCCCTATAATAATACGGCACCTAATATTTAGGGTACCCAAAAAGGGACCATAATTTTGACAACCATCCATATAGGGTTGAACCGGCACCCTAAGCCCTAAATCTAAGACTGCCCTTGAACAGCACAGTCCTGTCGATCTCATCAGGATCGAAGTGGCCCAAATTCTGGATCAAGGATCTTAGGTCCTCTTTGCCCTTGGATGCCAGGGTTTAGGGTTCAGGGTTTGTAATGTTTAGTTTGTGGTTTGGGGTTGTTCAATGGTATGTCGAGCCTTTGCAAGAGGAAAGCCTTCCATCAAAGCTACAGCCTGGGTCTGGTCCAAAGGCAATGGCCGAGGGATGCAGGTAAGTAGCAGAAAGGATGCGCAGGGTGGCCAGTGTGAAATATTGCCACTATCGCTGGTTGCCTAGTCTTCTGATGAGTCCGCACCCGGCCACCTGACTATACATTGGGCTCTTAATAAGTTGCATGGTGCATCTCCCCCTTCCTTATGAAATGCATGAACGTTGGACTTTCAAATCTGAAGCATATTACACAAGCCCGACAAGGCGCCTTCAGAATTCTTCCGTTTACTGTATATTCGCTAAAACCCTAAAACCCTAATATCAATCCTACACAGCCACCACAAAACGAGGTTCAATTGTGCCAGTTTCGTTGTCATCGAAGAGCTGGAACTGCTCCTGCTCAGGCTGCCGTGTGAGTCTTATGCCAGGGTTAGGCTTAGGGTTTAGGGGTTACGGCTTAGGGTTTAGGGTTTATAGTTCCATGCGAATTTCCGACAATTTCTTTGGTATATACCGGCTGCATGCGAAAAAAACGGCCCAGATTTGGATGAAACGGCCATCACAATGAAAAAGGGAACTGAAAATCCCATGAACCCTAATCCCTCAACCCTAAAGCAGTGCCACAAACCTGATACTCACATCCTTGAAGTCGTCTCCACTAAGGAATTTAAATTAAGTTACCATACTGGGTATATATATATATATACATACACTGATTCATATAACTTCTCCAACTTTTGCAACTTAACTTGAATTCCTTGACAATAAGACAGCAGATAAACCTTCAAAATCCAGATGACCACGGAGGAAGCCTTGACCGCGATGGCACCATGCACCATGTCGACTCCCGCGTACCTTAGGGTTTTGGGCTTTTGGGTTTAGGATTCAGGGTTTAGGGCTTTGGGTTTGGGGTTTAGGGCGTCTACCTGCGCAGGGCTGAGTATCCATGCGCCGATGGCGCCACCCCACTTCCAGGGATCTGTGGGTGATGGCACATCCTGTGCCCAGTGAACATCGTGGATGTTGCCCAGAAGCCATCGAAACTGGGCTTTCTTCAAAATCCCCACCCGCTGTTCGCCCTCAATTCCCACCTCCAAAAGATCGTCTTCTCGCTTCTCATTCAAGTGAGTACCAGGAAAGGCCCGCTGCAGGCGGGCCTGCAGGGGCCTAGGGGCCTCCAGGGAGGGGCCAGGCCTCCAAGGACCTTTGGGCCTCGAGGCCTCCAGAGGCCCTCAAGGCCATGCCTTTGGCTTCAAACCACAAAGCCTCCAAACGAAAGCTGAACCCCCTGGCCTCAAGGCCCTCGCCCGCAGATTTGCTGCAGCTAGTCCGGGGGGGCCCTGGAAGGGATGCTGAAAATCTGGGCGTCTTTTCAGTTTAGGGTATTCCCATCAAGGGGAAATTAATGTACATTGTATAGATTTGGCCCACTGGGGTGGCTGGAGGCAGGGCTGTGCCTCCCGATGTACAGGAGAAGCCCGGAAAAGCTCTATACGTCCACTCTCCATAAGCTCCTCCCCTTGTCTGACCCAGTACGGGTGTAAAGGCTGACGTGTATCTTCAGTGTCTGACCATCTAGTACTGGGTGGGAACGGCCTAAGCATAGGGTTTAGGATTCAGGGTTTAAGGCTTTGGGTGTGAGGTTTAGGATTCAGGGTTTAAAGCTTTGGTTTCAAGAGGTTACGCGGTTTAGAGTTTGGGGACAAGGGTTTAGGTTCGATGTTTCCCAAAAAAAATAAAGTTTTAGGTTCTTACAGTAGGGCTTGCAAGTAGCTAGGGTCTTCCAGGATTGGGTTTTCACCTGACGTAAGACCTGTTGCAGCCAAAACACACGGAAAAACGTTTTTGAAAAGATCGCGGTCAACCACACCTGAAAACAAACGGTCGTTCACAACAGGAAAAGTCGTTTGCAGTGGAAGGTTGTTCCAGAACTTTCTGTGGGTGAAGTCGGCCAAGATTCAGGACTCTTATTGCAGTTGAGGAGTTTTTGGTACTGCCTTGGCGGTGATTTTCAAATTGTCCCTGGGAAGAGCCCAGAGAAGACCCAAAAAGCCTGAACATACTAAGCCTCCTTTTCCCACCCAGCAGCGAACTTTTTAGGACTGCTGTTCAGGGTTGATTGAGGGTTTTCTGTGGACTTGTGACAAGCCCGGTGAGCAGGCTCGCAAGTACAAACCATTTTCCGAAAACATTCCAATGGATTTTAACAAGTTCGGGGATGTGCCGGAGGTGTCAAGCGATATGCACTGCCGATTCTGTGAATTCTCTGGTTGTTGCAGCTTTTTTCGATTCTTGTGTGAAGACGTAGAGCGGAAGGGCTTCAAGAATGTCAGGATTCAGGGTGTTCTTCACAGAAATTCCAATCCGCGTTAGATTTGCATGCAACCTGTCTCCTAGCAGTTGTTTCTGAAACTTTAAGACCTAGGGCTCCAGCGGTTTTCGTGTTTCGCCGGGTGTTGAAGCTGAGCTTTGGAAAAATTGATTTTTGCATTTTGCGCGCTGCGCGCTGCGACTTCTGCCAAACCAATCCTTCGAATTCTCAATCATGCATTATCCCTTTGAATCGTCCGCAATCATTCGCTACAGATACCTGGTAATCAAGTAGAGGGCTCATGACAAGTAACCTAATATCCTCTGGCAATCACGATTTAAAAGCGCTCATTGACAGCATTGGCACCGCTGGCCACAGCAAGAACAGCCCCAATGAAGAGTCACACCCGGGATCAACAAGCGGTTCAATGAACATGTGAATGCGCTCCTTGTCGCCCATGACTGCATCACCGCTTGCAATAGCTCGTCTGCTGCCCGCGTGTCATTTTTAAAGCAATTGGGACAACCCTTGTCAAAAGAAATGAGCAACTAGCATCCGTGACACTACGGCTACTCGCCCGCAAGAGTTGCTCGTAAAACAGCCACATGCGTACAATAGCTGTATGAAACCGCAGCTATAGTGCTGCGAACTTCTTACCTTCTGCGCAGAATTTGTCTGATCAAAGCTGGAACCCGCTCTAGGAAATCCTCCGCCTTCCCATCACAATCAGCATGGACCTGTGCAATGACACTGGCATCCGGTAGTTGCAGTGGCCACCTTCTGTTACTTCGACACCCCTTTCCTTCAAGACTTGGAGGATCGTACACTCGCGGCTGTGGAATAATGCGTTCTCAACAGGAAGACCCAGCGTCGACTTAGCCCAAGACGGTTTCTTCTTTTCACAAGGGGCTGCAGCGCCAAATAAACACACTGTCAAGCCCGCAATATGAGGGTGCTGCCGCAGGATTTGATACGGAAGCCAAGTACCCTACCCTTGGTATTGTAAGGAATGTAGGGATATTAACCCCCCCAAAATTGAAAGTCAAGTGGAGAAGGAGCAGGAAAATGACATGGAAACTGGGGATTATGTAGGGGGATCATGGGGAATATGCAATGTAGGGGCCTAGATTGGGCGGCCTAGATGAATGCCACCATCACTTTGAAATCCATGTGAGGTACCGTCTACCATACACTTATACAAGGAATGAAAGACCACCGTAATGGACGTTATTTAGATGCCGCGGATTTGAAGAAGCCAAGAAGTATCGTCTCAAAATCCTGCGTCTTCTGACGTGTGACCAAGCACACGCACAATCTTATTCTAACTCGTCATTTGCATCGTATGGATGTGGCACCTGACTTCTGGAACCAGACAGCAGCAACTTGGCGAGGTCCATCAGGCATCACTCGGTAACGTGCTTCCGGCCGGCAGCGGGCCGCAAGCGTCTTCTTCGCATGCCAAACCCTGGAACATAGCATGCCCTACAGATTCTCGGAAAAATTCTCAAGTTAAGTTTGTATACCCGTATCCCCACACACACACATGGCAGTCCTTTTCATGTGCTTCTGAATGCTGACGTCTAATCTCATGGGTTTCCGTACTACCTCCCTCTAAACTACCCCTGGTTTCCCTGTTTATTTGGGTCATTCACGTTGCTTAAGGATCATTAGGGCAAGTTAATGGGGAACCTGGGGGGGGAGGGGAGTGAAATAGCGAAACAAACGGAGGCTAATCTTGAAAAATCCCAACTCCTAGCGGATCCTAGCACGGCGAAGCTTGGGAAAGCTCGGGGCAAGAAGTCAGCTGTGCAACCTGTAGAATTGGGGTTTAGGGTTGCGAGAAAATCCCTAAACCCTAATCCCTAAACCCTAAACCCTACACCCTAAGGGGATAGGAGAGACCAGGTCTTAACGGCCAGGCAGCTGCAGGGAGAGCCAAACCATGAAACTTTACCGTGTTTTGTGTAACTCCTATCAGTTAAGCTCGCCCACAAAATGTGTGCAACCCTGGGCCATTGCAGTAAAAATGCGTGCAGGAGATTTCTTCCCAGAAGCCCATCCCATGTTCCGTGTTAGGAGACTGCACAACAATGCAAAACGGATGTCATATGTCGGCCCCTCTATGCAATTTCGACCAGCGTAGATACCTCAGAGAATACGCATAGAATATGTACCTCCCACACGACTAATCCACTGCCCATTAATACTATCCCCCAGCCACCCACCTCTTAATAACAAGCATCCTCATTGTAGCCTATTGGAACACGGTTTTGTCTTTGGGGGAGGGGGGAGGGGAGCATTAACCCGAAAGCTATGTTGGCAAAGACTATCCTTAGAAACTTCCCGCCTTTCGCAGCGTCTGCCTAAGTCCTAGAAATCGCTTGGCATCACATAACCTAAACCCTGTGCATTTATAGACCTCCATATACCTATATACCCTAAGCCCGGAACCCTAAAGCCAAAAAAGCCTTACAGCCGTATACCGCGAGGCTTCGAGATGAACTCAGAAAAGGTCCTAGCTCCTAAAATGGGATGCCTTGAAACTCACTTAGGCTTTAGGGGTTTCGGGCTTAAGCCCTAAACTCATCTTGTTCGAAATCATAGAGCCTAACAGGCCCAACTGAATCTCTCGGATGGGAAAACAGGTTATCAACCCCAAGCCACCAACCTGTGCCACCTATAACGCGGTTTAGGGTGTGAGGTTGTTGCATGGTCTATAGCCTGAACTTTTTACCACCTAGGTTCCCCATGAAACCTAAAGTTGTTGGTAGCAGATGGAAACATCTACCCTCAACCCTAGACCCCTAAGAATCAACCAATATTCTTTAGGACCCCGAACAAACAACGCATGAAGGGGAAATCTTTCCTTATCAAACCCTGAAGACATGAAACACTGTTAGGGTTTAGGGTTTGGGGTTTAGGCTTTTAAGGGATTCAGGGTTTAGGGTTTCAAAACTCTAGAAATCCACTTGAGCCTATGGAGAACTATTCCGAACCACACAAATCCCAAAACCTGTATGGAGAATTAGAAGCCTCTAACCCTTGCTCAGCCCTTCTAACTCCACAATCGTAACACCCTTCAGCCACCACCCCTTCATCATGGGGCTATGCCCCCCGCCTCCCAAGTCCTACACCCTAAGCCCTAACCCGAAACGCTAAAACCCTAAACCCTAAAGCACTAAACCCTAAAATCCTACACGCTAAGCCCTAACCCGAAACCCTAAAACCCTAAAACCTAAAACCAAGACCGTATTAGCGATGCTTCGGGATGATGAAGGCTCGGGCCCGGTTCCCTGGTAGATTTCTATAACTTCTATTAGGGTTTAGGGTTTAGGCCTTTGCCCTCTACCATAGGAACTCGCGAGGAGTCCTTAGCTTATAGACCCCCTTAAGTAGATAGAATATGGAAACTACTATTGAACTATTCGCCGTCTAACACTTCTGTAAGCTCCCAGCGTACTTATCGGCATCAGCGATGCGCTGCTGATGAAAGCGCCCGTTTAGCGGGCTCAGGTGGCTCAGCTTATTGGTGTCTGATCCTACTATTTGAGGTACATTGGGATAACGGAAAAGAAAACGGAGACTACTATAAAGGGTTTAGGGTCCCCCTTCAGTAGGTAGAATGTCGGAAATATGGGGATCTTATTATACTATACCCAAAACCATTTTCTATCTACTTAAGGGGGACTATAACTCTAAAATAACACCTGGCACTAGGGTGTAGTTGTTAGGGTTTAGGGTTGGAACCCTAAATCGAAGGTTGAAATCATGGTTGCCTAGTATGGGCCCTTAACCCTGGGATCCTTATATACCTACTATATAACTATATACCGTACCCATAAGGTTCGTTAGAATCCCCCTAGGAGGCTTAGGGGCCCATATTAGGGGCCCATACTTTTGACCTTGGACTAAACCTTACCCCAGGCCTAGGCCCGTAAGCCCTTACACTCTGGGGTCAGCATCTGAGTCATCTGGTGGAGATCTTCCACCTACCATCTGGCACACCATGTTGAGATCGCCGCCATCCCATACTGGCGACCAATAACAATAACAACGATGCATTTGCACATATAGAAGCACATGTGCGTATGCACAGTTATAGTCAAACCTGATTTCATGTTTAGGTTATCCTCGTCCCAAATCGACACCACGCACAAACACCTACCGATACTCCTTGGGTAGCCTAGGTACAGGTACACTCACCAAAGCCACAAACCAACACTACCTCACATATGAGCCATAGCCTAAACTCCTAGTATCCCCCTTAATAACCCCGCTTAGGCTTTGGGAGTTTACCCTAAACCTTGGATCCTAAACCTCAGCCATCGCGTACTGTGAGATCCAGCTGCTGTAAGCGAACCACTGTTTAAGGCTTAGGGTTTAGGCTGGATTATTAGCTACAACCTGGCGATGTCGCATGACAAAGTGGGCACTGCCTTATCCACAATAGTTCTCAAGGGTTTAGGGCACCCTAAACCCTAAACCCTAAGCTTAGTGTTTAGGGTTGCCGAACAGATCATTCCCAAATACTACTTGCAGCATGAAGTTGAACATAGAGGGGAGATGGCGCGCAACCACTCTTTTACTGGTTTAGGGCTTAGGGTTATTGGAAGGTGCATGAAAGCGGCCGAATCCAGAAAGGACAGCTCAACACATGTTTCTCCTTGCCGCCTCCAAACCACTTCTACCACCACGTATCAGACCAACGGCAAATAGCTAGCACCCATCACAACTTCCTTTAACCCTACCTGGACCCTAAAAGTATGTAGATAGTTGCCTTTTGGGCTATATTTAGGTGTTTGGGGCTTTGTTTTTATCTAGTTTTGGGGTTCAGGTAAACCCTAAACCCTGATGTATTCGCTACTTGCTGCTGGTGCTTACAGCTAGCCATACAAAGCCTAAGCCCTAAACCCTGATAGCAAGAACCATGCTTTGCGAGGGCTTTAAGCAGCTCCTTTTGCGGATGCTTTGGGGTCGTGAGTTTGCAGCCCAAATTGTGGGCTTCAGCCCCTGAAAAACCCTAAACCCGGAACCCTAAAACCTAAACCCTAAACCCTAAACTCTTGAATGCAATGGAGTTACGGTTCTGGTTCTGCACCAGCCATAGCTCAACGAGTGCATTAACATCCCGACCCCACACAACCTCTAATGAAAGGCATTGCGACACTTGAGCCCAAGCCATCGGTGCAAAAAGTGGCATGTGCTTCAACGGTCTCTAAGATCAACTCCGGCCTTTGCTGGTAACAGTCTGAAACTTGGGTACTGCCCCCCCCCCCAGTAACAGTCTATATTAGGGGTCCTATTAAGGGCTATATATAACCATATTATAATTATTGTCCAACTGTTACTGAGGGGGGGCAGTCCCAATCTGAAACTAATTCGCACTCACGGTTTGACAGGCGTTTAAAAGCTATGGTCTTCACCCACTGCTCTCGCCTGATCGAAGGTACCCCTAATTTTGGGAACCCCCTCATGTCACTGCCCACTATTAGCAGGGATGATTGAGAGGAGTAAACCCTAAACCCCAAACCCTAGGAGCCTAAGGCTGCTTCTAGACAACTATAGTAAATTGTTGAAGTGGCTGGCAGCTGGGAAGCAAGTTCGGCCAGAACCGCTACCATGGGGGAACCCCAATTTTCTCACTATCCCGTATTCCCCTTGAAGGACTATCTTGACGCCCAGTCGAGAAGTTTATCACCTAGGGTCCCATGGCCAAACGTTGACTTGTCAAATGCGTAAGACCTCCGAAAGGATTCACAAAGCCTAATCCCGAATCATGCGTTTCAGGAACAAAAAATCCGTTCCCAATGTAAGGCCATTTTGGTACTATTCCCTAAATAAACCACCATTTCGGGTGAGGTCGGGTGAGGTCGCTTCAACTTGCCCAGGAAAAGCTCCCAAAAGCCGACGCCTCTCAAGCTTGGAGTAGTAGGAGTAGTACTAACTGGTAATGTAGACCCATGATTCATAAACCCCCCTCCTTTTAAGGACCTAAACATTCGGACCCCCATTATAATCCCTATTGATGGGAGGGGGTTTATTAAGAAGGGGTCTGGGTAAAGTGGTAGCATGCAGGGGTCATACTCCTACCTGCAATTCTTTTGACTGGCTGGTTCTGGAGGTCCATGAACAAGACGAGACCTGCTTTGGGTTGAAATTAGATACCCCTCACCTGCCTTATGGCAAATATATGGGGACTGAAACGCATGATCTGACTTTATGATCCGCCTGCCCTACATGCAGTACTCGAGATATGATACACTCCCCAAAATTGCACCTCAGCAAGCCTCATAAACCCTAAACCCTAAACCTTGGGTCATTCCCCCTTACAGTAACTGGTACCACAATGGGTTATAGGAGTTATAAGAACCCCCTTAATAAGGCCCCTTTAAGGACAGTTACTGGGAGAGGGAATGACCCAACCTAAACCCCAATCATGAACCTCCAATTCCAACAAAGCTCGCGCTGCCTTCCTCTTCCGTTAGGCCTCCCCCAACTCACCCTTCCGGAAACTAACATGGAAACCCAAAAAGGGTCCTATAAAGACCACAGTCCTTTTGAAGGGGCGCTATGTAGGTTTCCATGTTAGTTAGGGGGAGTGTAGTCTCACATACTCCTAGTAAAAACAACTGCAGGAAGGAGTATGACCCCTGCATGTTACCACTTGACCCAGACCCTGATGAATAACCCCCCTTCCATTTATAGGATCGTAATAGGGATCCGAATATTTAGGTCCGTAAAAGGAGGAGTTTTAGTAATCAGAAACCAGGACCATCTTAAGGATAACGAACTCCTATCCTGGACCCAGCACACCTAAACCCTAAACCCCAGCCCCCCCCAACCCTAAACCCTATTCACCCCAAACCCTAGAGCCCGAAGTACCCCCCGCATCCCCGCAAACAAAAAAAAACAATACTGGGACACATGCAGGAGATAGATGATCTCTCATCTCCCTGGCCTCATACAGTATTGGTTGCTTTGGGGTTTAGGGTTGAACCCTCCGGGTCCAAGGTTTAGGGTTTAGGGTACTGCTTGTCCCATTGCGGGGTACAGTCGTGGGCAACGAACTTTCTAAGCTAAACGCACAATTTTTGGGCTGCGGGCAAAACACGCTCCTAATAGGAGGCCATCAACAATTCATGCAGGTTTCAAGGCATCTTGCACTTTGATTGTAACCGGGTAGAAGAGGGTAACACACATATATTGTGTTTGGGGTCAGCATTAAAGTCCTGTTGATCCCGACATGGGTCGCCTTCCCGACCTCCCCAAACATCATAGCTGCTGAGCTTCTTTAACTCTTGATGCTGCTTCAGGTCTAGGAGGTGGGGGAAGTAACCCAGACCCCTGATTAATAAACCCCCTCAGCTTCATAGGGATTTTAATAAGGATCCCTGATTAATGAACCCCCTCTCCTTCATAGGGATTATAATAAGGATCCTAATATTGAGGCCTTTCAAAGGAAGGGGTTTATTAATCAGGGGTACATTATGTGGAAATGAAAGCGGAGTCCATGACCCTTGTGTGACTCCGTGAGACTGCACCAAGCCATCCACTACCCATATGTACGTACGAATCCTAAGCTCTCGAGTTTATATGAGCCATGGTCAATGGTCTAAACTGCTAGTATCCCACTCAATAACCCCTAGAGTACTCCCCTACATGATCCCTCGTAATATAACGCCATTTAAGGAGTGTAGACTATGGTACATGTAAGGTCTAGGGCTTAAACACCCTAAGCCCTAAACCGTAAACCCAGAAGCAGATGCTGGATGTTCATCTTGTGGTCTACGGTGCCCATAAAACTGGGGCCGACAGGCTTTAGGGTTTACCCTAAGGGTCCAAGTACCCAATAATTAGGTACTTGGTGTTTGGGTAATAATGTTGAGAGTACAGGTTTTGAGTAAGTACATGACTATTCGGTACTTGGACCCTTAGGATTTAGATACCCTCTACAGCCGTGACTCCCAGCCCCAAACGCACAGTATAGATGCCTTGTACCCTAAACCCTCGACCTTAAACCCCAGATTGACGGTTCAGACTTCAAAGGCCTGATACTCCCCTATCAGAATGAAGCCTATACCAATATAATGTCAAAACAGGATGGAGATGGGTTTGTACAGGCTCTAAACTCTAAAGACATGTCCATTTTAAAATCGGGCCATAATGGCTCCAGCAACAGATTACAATCCTCTTACCCTGCATCATTCATATAACACGTTCCCTATAGAACCTTTTGGGGGAGGGGAAGACAATCCCCTCACTCTTCCCTGCCTCAAGCACCAGCACGCCCAAGTGGCGCTGAACGCGGAACTTGCTCAACTCTTCCTGGCTTTCAGGGCTTAGGATTGAGGATGTGGGGTTCGGGGTTTAGATGGGTTTAGGATTTAGGGTCCCTAAACCCTAAACCCCAAGCCCTCTAAACCCTAAACCCTAACCCTCTAAACCCTCTAAACCCCAAACCTCAACCCCCTAAACCCTAAACCCCAAACCCTAAACCCCAAA
>CAJNIZ010009469.1:35441-58961 GCA_905231905.1 Symbiodinium pilosum
CCCAAGCTTGAAAGCTCCCCAAGGAATGTAGGTGGTTTAGGGGTTAGGGTTTAAGGGTGTAGGGTTTAGGGTTTAGGGTCTAGGGTGTAGGGCTTAGGGTTTAGGGTTAGGGTTTAGGGTTTATGGTTGATTATAGCAGATGCAAATCCTCGGCTCTTCTCCTTTTATTGTTGGAGCTGTCTTGGGTAGTGGTGCCGAGGTCAATTCTGGCTGTTTTGTCTGAGGCATCGCCGCACCCTCAACCCTAAACCCTAATCCCTAAATCCTAATCCCTAAACCCTAAAGCCTAAACCCTAATCCCTCAATCCTAATCCCTAGACCCTAAACCCTAATCCCTAAACCCTAAGCTTCGCATGTCCCGGCACCTCCGCTCTAGGCGTTGTGTTGGATTTCTGGACGGACTACTTCCAAAAACAAGAAGCCTAATGTTCTTAATGACTACAATGATATCTTGGGTACTGCCCCCCCCAAGTAACAGTCTATATTAGGGGTCCTATTAAGGGCTATATATATATATAACTGTATGACAATTATTATCCAACTGTTACTGAGGGGGGGCAGTACCCAAATGAGATCATTATACCCTATTATAATGTAGTAGCTTCCATTTTCTTCTCCATTATCCCAATATGACCCTCATATTTTGGTGATCTCTAAAAGCGAGCCGCTAAGCCGCAGCAACCCCTCCCAGATGTAGGGAAGGGAAAGCAGGCAAGCAGCTTTGCCGCATCGCAGGTTCAGGTGACTACTTGAAATAGGGTCAAAGATTTAGGGTTTAGGGAAAAGTTGGAGTCCATGATCCCAGAAAAAAAAACATGCAGTGTGTAAGAGGCACGGCCAAGCTATGAAGTTCAAAGCAGAAGTGCCATGCCCAAATCCTGACTCTCAGCCCCTAACCCTAAACCCTAGCGCTAGATTATTGCTCGTAAGAGAGGCAGCTTGCGGATAGGTAGCGGAATGAGGCTGAGGGTCCACCACCCAACATGGGGGAGGGGTCCTCACATGAGGAACCCTCAGCCCTAAACCGTAGACCCTAAACAACATAAACCCTAAAACCTAAATTCCAAATCTTAAACAACCCTCAACCCTAAACCCGAGTGGATTAACGAAGAGATGTCACGTAAGTCCGAGCCCTGAAAACATGTCAAGAAGTCCTGTACTTGGAGGGTCAGGGGGAACCAGTTATCCCTATGAATAGCCTGTTTTCTAAGTCAGCCCCTCCAAGCAAAAACTGCAGTGCGCATATCTTGCGCACGCAGCTTCTCTACCCATGAGTCCTCTCTTTCTTTCTTTCTTCCTTTCTTTCTTTCGTGCGGGCTATGGGGCAGTAGGGAACTGCCCCGGGCTTCCTTGCCCAGCCCGTGTTGGGCTTCTCTGTCTAGAACTCCAGCCCTCTAAACTCCTCTGAGGCCATTGCACATTGAAAGGGAAAACTGCATCATGGTTTAAGAGGTGACTACATACTGCGATGACTTCTTGGGTCCGCTCGCTCTCTCTCTCTCTCTCTCTCTCTCTCTCTGACTGCTCTGAGGCAATGCTTGTTGAAGACTATGTAACCGTGAACCTGAATGCTCACTTCAGCAAGGACTTACAAAGTACACCTAGGTAGGAATATGATGAACGTAGTATTATCCACAATAGTAGCTGAAACAGTTTAGGATTTGTGCGGATATACCTTGTTTGGCCCGCCCTGAACCCCTATACCCTGATGCATTTTTAGCATACCTGACTTTCTGCCGGGTGTGTCCTGTATAAAACAGGAATCCTCAAAAACCGGTAGGGTGCAGAAGTCCAGGTAAAGTGACTAAAGTAATCCTAAACCTAAACCAAAGGCCCTGAATACAAAACCTCGAACCCAAATCTCGAAGCCCTAAACCCTAAACCCTAGACCCCATCCCCTAAACCCGAAACAACGAAGCTGCGGCGTAGCCTGGAAGCGGCCCATTAAGGCCACCTTGATGCGACTTTAGACGGCTTAGGGGAACATCCTGAACCTCGAAAATAAGTAGCAAAGTGTTTAGGTTGGGTACTGCCCCCACCCAGTAACAATCTACATTAGGGGTCCTATTAAGGGCTAGATATAATCATATTATACTTATTATCCAACTCTTACTGAGGGGGGGCAGTACCCAATGCTTAGGGTTTAAAGGTAACAGAATGGCCCCAAACCAATGGAAAGGGCACAAGGAGCAATTTTTCCACACGCGCTTGGGGCTCAGGTTACTACGTGGCACTTAGGACCCCTACTAAGGGTTAACCCTTAGGTACCCATAATAGGAATATGAGGGAATCCCAAAGGATTAAGGGTCTAAGGTCTAAGCTAACTAAGTCCGAAGGAGGTTATAGTTATTGAAAGAATTTGGTGGCCCTTACCTTCAATGTTGTGGGGTTCTCGCAAACCTCACTGAAGAAAGTAGGGGCCTACTTACATACATGAGATATGGCTTGGAGGTATATACCAAAAAGGGTGTAGGGCCTCAATAACTACCTGAACCCCAAAAGTATGTAGTATAATAGCTTTTAGGCTGTTTTAGTTTTGCCGACTTTGGGGGTTCATGTACCAAGTAAACATGAAATGGCGGCTGGGCTTGCAATATTGCATGGAGCAGCCTCAATAATTAGAAAAAGGGCCTTGTGGTTTTCACGCGATAGTTGTACGAAGGATAATTATGAGGGAAGAACAGCCATTCAAGCTAGAAACCCTTAACCTAAACCCGTTCCCCTACTACCTAAACCCTTACCCTAAACCCTCACCCTAAACCCTCAACCCTAAACGAAAGCAGCTTCAGGTTTAGAGTTTAGGGTTTAGAGCCTACAGATCTGGACCCAAGATCTTCAGTTGTGGGCTTCAGAACTCAGAGCTTCAGATATCTCAACCCTAAACCCCCCAAACCCAAAACCCTAAACCCTAAACAGGTTTTAGGGTTTGGGCATAGGCTCTAGGGGCATAGGGTTTGGGGCTTAGGAGGACCTAGCGTTGAGGCGCTGCACAGTCGGCATTGCAAAGCTAGGTAAGGTTTAGGGTTTTAGGGTTTTAGGGGTTTAAGGGGTTTAGGGTTTAGGGTTTGGGTGTTTAGGGTTTTAGGGTTTTAGGGTAGGGTTTATAGAGTTCAGGGATACGGAGCCTTTAGGCAACATCTTGATGACGGCTGCCTAAGAAGTTGGTGTTCTCTGGGGCCTTCGCCATGGGTAGGCCACTTTAAACTTGCGGGATTTCAACAGGAAAAGCAGTGCACTCAACTGGGTTCCTGCTCAGAAACTTAAATTCAATTACCATGATATAGGTAGTAGATACTAGGGTTTCCTCATTATTTAACTTAAATGGTAGTTTCCCAAAATTAGGGGACCCCAATATAGACCCCAATATACTATAGTCCTTATTATAGGGGCCCCCAAAAAGGTACCCCTAATTATGGGAAATCCCCAAATTCCTTTGCAGAAACCCAGTCCAAGGTAGCCGACTTATTGCGGCTCTACAGCTCATGGAAACAGTGCCTACTGGGATATCCAAGCTCGTTTAAGAAGGATATAACAGGTATAGTCCCCCTTAAGTAGATAGAATATGGGGTTTTTTGGGGATCTTAGCATAATAGACCCAAAGCCATATTCCATCTATTTAAGGGGGACTAT
This sequence comes from Symbiodinium pilosum, assembly GCA_905231905.1. Lineage (NCBI taxonomy): Eukaryota > Dinophyceae > Suessiales > Symbiodiniaceae > Symbiodinium > Symbiodinium pilosum. The sequence goes on from CAJNIZ010009469.1 coordinate 39,072, forward strand.
AATTCAGGGCCATACCGCGAGCCAATAGTTCTAATGTCAGAAAACGGAGACTTTTGGGGGCGTAGTACGAAGGCCCTGCCCAGAATTCTAGAAGGACACCCCCAAATCCGTTCTTAAATAAAAAATAGGGTTTTGGGATTTAGGGGCTTAGGCTTAGGGTTTAGGATTTAGGGTGTTAAGCTCCCATATCTCAATCTTGGTCGCAAATTCGCACAAGCAGTACAGGTGATGCAGCCCTTGCCTGCTCCGACAGAGACTCGAAGGTATGAGGCTGCGTGCTGAAGGCGGCCTTCTTCTGGGTTTGTCAGTGGGGTATTTAAGGTTTTGGGTTTGGGGATTTCAGGGTTTCAGGGTTTAGGGTTTAGTGCCAAGGGCGCAAATGATACGTGGAGATCATCCAGGGACTAGGGAATTTCGGGGAAACTCATACAGGAACTAGGAGCTCCCTTGAGTCATCCGGAACATAAACCTCAAATGCACAAGCATAAGTAACGAATTAGGAATCTTTCCCCGAGCCCAATGCGTGGTGTAAATACCTGACCCAAGAATTATTGGAGACTGGAGGCCCAAATATCTTGCGTTGCCAAGGTAAGAGTTGAGGATATGTCGCGCCTCAAAACAGTGGCCGGTCAATGCGGCTGCAAGAACGGTATGAAATCTATACAAGCCCCTGTAGAGGTCTGCCTTTATGTACGTGTAAGGAACCTTAGCTCATTTGAGACATGTGATAGCTGCCCTTTAGGCCGTTTTGATAGTGAAGGTGGCTTCGCGGGCCACATTGTAAGGGTAGAAATATACGGCCCTAATATGGGCAGTTAGCCCTGTTAGGTTAAGGATACAAATCGGGCAACAATAGGTATATAAGGATGCCAGGGTCAAGGGTCCATACTTGAGGCCCGTGGTTTTAACATCCCCTTCTGGCTACGTTGTTGGCATGTCCGCTGCCGATTCCAGAACATGAACATACACATGCTCCGGAAGAACAAATCTAGTTGGAGCTTCACCCTGGAATTCGGTATGACCCCACACATGTATACATATATCTATATATATAATATCATTATCAATATGTACATTACTAAAACATGGCACTTCTCATTGTCATTTCCATTCTCCCTAAGCCCCTATGACCAGCCTGGTCCCAGCTCTTGGAGTAGTCATGGATTCGCCGGTAGGGCTCGTACCTTGTAGCAGGAAGACTGGCAACGCAACCCAGGCTATAAGGTTTAGGGATTTAGGGTTTAAATTAAAGGTTAGGTAATGTAGACCCCTGATTAACAACCCCCCTCCCCTTGATAAAGATTATAGTAGAGATCTTGATATTAAGGCCCTTACAAAGAAGGGGTTTCATAATACCTACATTATGAGGCAGACCAGCATCTCTCACCATTAGGCGTAGGCTGGAACCCTTCTTGTGTCCTGAGAGCAAAGATACGATACCGGTGATCGCCTTCCTCGGATTCCGCCCCAATAGTAAATCTTAAAATCTGGTACCAAGGACCTGGTACCAAGGGTTGGGGGCTTAGGCTGAGGGTTTAGGGCTTCGGGTTTTAGAGGCGGGAATGTCGTAGTAGTCGGGGGAAACCTTGAAGCTACTCTAGCTTGAGAAGTTAAGCTGGGTCAGTGCACACTGTGCAGTTCAAAACCGCGTATGAAAGCAACCTGTTGGCACTTGAGCGAGGCATGCAGAGTCAAGGTACAGGGCTCGTTGGGCGATTTGCCCTTCTTCGATATCTACTGGGTTGCTGTTACGGAACCTAAATTAAGTTACCATAGTGGATACATATAGTAATGAATATGGTTGCCCTAAACTAAGTTCCTTAAAAGCAACCCAGTCTAGGTTTTGATACTTTGCGAGTACGGCGTAGACACTTGCAGCCCTTACATGCTCTGGGCCCCCGCTTGGAAACCTGACAAGGCCGCCCCCAAGCGTAGACCCAGCATGCAGCAGTCTACGCCCATGTTCACATGGCGTGAGACCGAATGCCGAACCCTGCCTCGATCATCAAGACTGCGGGACTTAAAGGGATAATGGAAAAGAAAATGAAAACTACTATAGGGTTGTATGGGGGTATATAGGGATTATATAGGAATGATGGATTAAATCTTATACTGTAAAGTGAGGCCTCGAACATCCAGCTCAAGATCCTACTTCCCGGAAGTGTCGCCTCTTTTCTTCAGCCGACACTATGTATGTGAACCTCGGACATGCATCATACAGCTTTTACCCACCGTCATACAACAACCCTAAACCCTAAACCCGGTAGACTGGGCCATGTGCGTCTCGACTGCCAAGTGCTGAGCCTGCGGCAGCTTCTGTGGAAGGGGCCCCTCAATAGGGTTTAAGCCAATACAAAACTGAATTTCGAGAACTTAAACCATGTCCTTGACAAGGCAGTCAAACTAAAACATATGTAGCCTAGCAGCCCTTATGACCTTTTGTTGGGAATTTTCCACGGTCCGTTTCTGTTTAAGGGGCATACCCTATAAACTCTAAACTGCATCTCCACAAACCTGCTAGCATACATTTTCAACCCCAGGCCTGAATCCTCAACCCTTTCTGTGTTCTTCCCCTATGGTTTGCCCCCTAAATCGCCCTTAATCAAAAATAGATCTAATTCAGGGATTAACTTAAGGGATATGAAGGGGCAATCTCGGGGGCGAAGGGGGTCAATCTAGAGGGGGCTGGGTAGGGTTTAGGGTTTAGGGGGTAATCCATAATGTTATCCTAGGCGCGGCCTCCTGAACCTGCTGCAGTAGCTTTCCCTTCGTGCAGCGTAAGGTGTCCGACCAGGTCCTGCGAAATTGAAATCACCAGGTCATGGGTTAAGGGTTTAGGGTTTGGGTGTGCATGAGGAACACGTGGGCCACGTGGGACCTATCGATTCGCGACTCAAGAATTCGTTGATACGTCCCCTTTACTACGCTCCAGCATATGGCGGTTTCCAAAAGTGAGGGGACCCCAATAAAGACGCCATAATGTTATGATCCTCATTACAGGGAGTCCCAAGAACAAAACGCTGATTTGCAGAACCCCCTGTATCGGCATATGACAACATCTCGGGCCAGGGTGCGAGGGGTGGTGCCAGAAAGGCCGGCAACATTGCAATGAACATGAAAGCGATTTAGGGGTTAGGGTACGAAACACCTCCCTTAGTAGTAATCTAGCGACCCCCTCGAAACAAGATACCATTGTACAATGCAGCTGTTTCTAGGTCGGTGCAGAAATCCACTATTAGGGGGAGGTGATCAATCCCTATCTGATGCTGATCCTACTGAGAGTCTCACTCGAGCCAGAGGAAATTTGTGAAAACGTCATGGCCTCAAGATTTCTTTCTAAAAGCCTTACACGAAAACTGTTCGTCACGAATCATGAGCCAGAACATCCTGAGCCTTTGTCCAAAGCCAATGTAACATGCATCACACTAAAATCTTGACCCCCAAGCTCCCAGAGAAAAAAGCCCCAAACTTCTACACAGCCCCGAGGAGCACACGAGGCACACTGAAGCTTCATCTCTAAAACTTCCTCCCTGAAGATTGAACTTGAACCTGACAACCCCGAAACCTCTGTCATTATCCAGCCTTGCATATCATCATCCTTTGGAGTTCGGGAGCCTTAAATCCCAGCCCCTTCTCCCTGAATCCCAATGACACCTCACCGACCCTGAACCATACAAGCCTTTGCCTAAACCCTACATGAGCTTTTGTCGAAACTCCGAGCATCCGCCTTAGCAACCGCAACCCCTGTAATACTCCCCTTTATAATCCCCTGGACCCTATATATGTATATATATATATGTGACCCCCTTTAAGAAGATTAGAACCCTAAACCCTTACTACAATACACATGAAGCTCCTGGCGTTCTGGAGAACTTGACTGACAGGTGAAGCCAAAGATCCCGAGCTTTGGGCTTGAAGCACCGCAGCCTGAAACTGAGAGTAGGGTGTATATTGAGGGTTATATTGGGGTTTATATGTGGGATTATAGGGTACATATTGGGGTTCTATTGGTGGGTAGAAAGGGATTATAGGGTATAATTGTTCGTTATATTGGCTTATACGGGTTACAGGGATAGGTATTGGGGTTAGATAGGGACAACGGAAAACAGAATGGAAACTACGAGGGTGTTCTGCAGTCGTCTACGGAAAGCATATATACAACAGGGTGACATTTGCAAGGCTCAACTAAGCAGGTCTTCTGAAGATTCGGGTGGTTTGCTAACGGGGGATTTGAGATTTGCATTTTTGGGTTTGGCCACATAGTTGTTGGAAGATAGACTAGACAGGGATATGTAAAGGCTGTAGCATTAGCGTTGTGACGACTCCAAAATACCCATAGCAATAGCAGCTTCACCCGTGCTTTGTGGTAAAAGGCCGTCATAGCGATTGCCCTTATGCTCATCTTTTGGGGAAAAAGGCCAGGCCCTGCACCCAGCATTTAGGGTAAAATGGCCTTACGCTGATAAGGGTTTTCAGGGTAGAAGGCCATCAGTACAAGTCTCCGGGAGGTCTAGGTAGGATTCAGGCAAGTCAGGCCGAGCAGCTTTAGCGCATAGAGTGCAGGGTTCGAGCATTGCACGGTGTCGTGTTGCAAGCCAGTTTTCGGAGTTTCCCTGAAACCATGTTAAACCCTGAACCTTCAACACTACACCAACAAACAAATCAACCCTACAGATGCAAAAATGAAAGGGCTAGGGAGCCTCGATCGATGTGACTTCCGCGCAGGCACTCTTGGGGGAATTGGCAGAAATGTTTGAGCATGTGCAGTAGTCAGAAGTCCTTGTATCCTCCTTAATAACCCCTATAATACTCCCCTATATAAAATTCCTTACATGACTCCCTTTCGGAAGTTTAGACTAGAGCTCATGTGGCTACGGCTCAAAATTGTTTTGCTCCTCAACCATCTTGGCTGTGATTCTAGCAGCTTCTTGCAAAAAAGTTCTCGTCTAAGGTTACAAGTAAGGGCCCCTAATATGGGCCCTTAGGCCTGTTGGGGGGACTCTAGGAAACTGGAAGGGCACATATAGGGTATATAGTAGGTATATAAGGATTCCAGCCCATGCTAGGGGCCCATGGTTTCAACCCTAGAGCATGGTCTCCACCCCAGCAAGCAAATTATGGCACTCCTTCACGTTACGTACCCAAATGTCGCCTCTGCTTGAGCTAAATTTCGTACTCGGTATTCAACCCTCAAACAATTCTCAAACTGTCGAGAAAGAAGTTTTTGGTGAGTGCTGTTTATGACCCACACACTTTCAAGTGGGAAGACTTGCCACAACCGGTGGCTTATGATCCACACACTTTCAAACGGGGAGACTTGCTACACCGCTTGAAGCAATCTAAGGACAGGCGTCATGTAATCCCTCCTCCCGAAAGAACCACCCTCCGCACCCCTAACATGAAATACGACAAATTATAAGCAATGTTTGATATGTTGGCGGGCTCATAGAAACTGTCCAGTATTAGCAGGAGAGGATTAGTTAGAGCAGAACTAAATTTTCGTGTGGTCCTAACGCTCATCATGGGTAAAAGTCTTGCCAAAGGAGACATCCGGCCGGGCCTTCCGGTTGAACAGATGGAGTTTACGGCTTTAGGCTCACATCTAAAATCTAGACTCAGCTGTAGCCTCTCACAATTCGACTTGGTAGCATTCAATACAAATCGAAGGCATCCTCTATCACATGTCTCGAAAACGCTCACCTTAAATCTCTATGAAGCAGAAACTTCGAAACAAGGAGACCGCCAACCTGCTTCACCCCCTTTCCCCTCGCAGTACACCCACCCAATATGAACAGGCTCCATTGTGGGATACAGGGGGGGGAGGTAAGCAGGTTGCTTACTAGAGGGACTATCAAGAACAATGGCCGCGCCGTAGCGATCGCAGGAACAGCATCGGCAACACCTAAGGGCAAGGCTTTTGCTTCATGGCAGACCCAAATGAGGGTTTCTTAAAATCAGGGGTACCTTTCGGAGTCCCGATCAGCAGGACGTATTGGGTTCACCCTGTTTATGGAAACTACCAAATACGAGCGCATCAGATGGGTAAATTAGAGGTAGGTAATTTGCTGACAGGCACCACTATGCCGAAACAAAACCTATGATGCTGATCAGTTTCGCTATGAAACCCCGCTCACCTTACCTTGATGCTTAATAGGAGTAAGGGAATATAATACCAATATAATCCCTGTAGAAAATATTCCTTTATTCCCGGCCAAAGAACCACTAAGTTACACCCGCGGGACAGTTTACCCCGTGTTGTCCAGCTTAGGTTTGCATGTTCCTTCCGGTGATAGTGGCCCAAAGCCTGAACCTGAAACAGCACGGAAAGGAAGTGCACGCCTTAGCAAAAGTCAAGACTCCAGCTGCTGGCCATGTTTTGGGGGGTTGGGTATAACTGTTTTCAATTTAAACCACATCACGAAATGTGGTTGTCTCACCAGGTCATGTTGGAACTGGAACGTGAATTTTCAAAAGCTACAAACAATATTTCCCAAAAGATTAATGGGAACGGGTTCCTGTTAGGCCCCAAACCCTAAACCCTAGACCAGGCAAGATACGAGGGGGCAATCTCCACCCTGACGGATCCTTGCTAAGCCTCTTATTGGCAGTAGCTCAGATGTAATGGACATGGAACATCATTGAGGAACCTGCTATGGACAAACGGAACTCCCAAAAGGGACCCTATGTTCAACCCCAAGCCTAAACCCTAAACCTTTACCATCAATGTTGCCTTCACATAAAAATACCTTTAATAGCTCATACAACAAGCCGAGCACGGATTAGAGCACACTTGTAACAGCACAGACCAATGTAGACTCATGATTAATAAAACCCCTCCTTTTAAGGCCCTTGAAATTAGGATCCTTATTATAATTCATAATCCCTATTAAGCAGGGAGAGTTTATTAATCAGGGGTCTGGGTTATGTTGAAAAAGCGTCTAGTGCCAAAAGCCTGGCTCATTGGACTAGGCACCTCGGGTATACTTGATAGTAGGGCTGCGCAAGGATTGTGACGAAGCAGTGCTCTCAACTATGAAGATTGCTACATGCAAGGCCTACTGTTCTGGGAGCCCATCCAGATTTCAAGAAAACTAGCTGTGTCCATAATCCTAGAGCTAAACCCCACTGCGCAGACCCTGAACTCTAAACCCTAAACCCCTAAACTCTAAACCCCTAAACCCTTAACCCTAAAGTCTCTAAACCCTAAACCGTGTCAGGAGGATTGAACTAATCTGGCTGTGGACTCCCCTAGCGCGCCGTCTATCCCACACTTACATACTACTACTGTGCCTAAGTAGGCATATTACGAAACACTGGTGTTGTCTATATGTGTATATATATATATGTAGCAGGAAATGCGTTATGTCCTGATTACGCCCTGACTGCTTTCCACCTAGCACATCTTCTGGCCTTAGGGTCAGGGTTAGGGTATACTACTGATAACGCGGATGGAAGTGATGACTAAGCCTAAACCCTGCACCGGATGGCTCACATTGAAGCTGGTGATCACAGCTGAGGTTGCTGCCGACCATCTCTTCATACAGTGTGTTGAACACCTCGGAAAAAGTGTAAGCGGGGTGTTCCGGAAGCCAGGCCCCCTTTTTGTTTCCCCACAAAAAATATATGAAAACACAGAGCAAAATTAGTGTCTTTTTCGGAGCTCCCCATTTCTGAAACCTCCCCTGTCTTAACATCTGCATCTCACTATATGTCCAGGTTCAAACGGCACGAGAATGGGATCCAGGATTTGAGCTATAGTCTAAACTCCTAGTCTCCCCCTTTATAACCCCTATAACATCCCCCTACATAATCCCCCCAGAAGCTCCCTTTATATAAGGACTTTGGACTGTAGCTCATTTCAAGAACCTGCCACATCCAGCAGGCTGCTCACAACCCCGCCCCTCATAATCAACCTCCCCGCCCCAAACATTCCCAACGTACTACCACCAAAACAAAGGCATGTTAATTGCTAGGGCTAGGGGGGTGCGGGGTGGGATGGGGTTGGGTAGGGGGGGCGGGATACCCTTCCCACGGCTCTCTGACGCGGGCTCGATGAATGCGTTGCAACGACTCTCACGCCCTGTCAACTGCTCCACTAGCAGAAGCAGCATACGTTACTCCAAGCGAGAGAGAGAGAGAGAGAGAGAGACCAGCAACTGCTCCTAAACACTAAAACCTAAATAGTAGTTTCCATTTTCTTTTCCATTATCCTAATATAACCCCAACATAACCCTAACATCCCTAATATTATCCCAACATAAAGCTACTCCATCTTGTGGTTGCCACAGCTGCCTATTTCAAGTGCCGAAATGCTACCCCGTGAACGACAAGCTCAAGGCGCAGAAGCCTCTGGCACGCGTCCTTTTTGAGAGCACTGCACCCTTGTGTAGATGCCTTCTGGGCGTTTCCCAAAATTACGGGACCCCAATATAGACCTCAAAACACTAAAATGGTAGCCCGAATTTTGGGAAACCGTAAACCCTAAACCTCAAATATCCCCTACATAACCCGCCATAACCCCCTTCAAAAATGATTTTGGGAAACACCCTTCTGTCTCAAACGTCCTCAGCGCTCGTTTTAGAGCGCAGACTGCAAAGTCTGAGCACACAGTCGACGCCCTGTAAGGCCGAAATAAGGGAGTTTCCCAAAATTAGAGGTTGTATTTGTTCTATAGGGTTATATATGGGATATTTAGGGTTTAGTGTTTCCGAAAATTAGGGGTACCCTTTTGGGGGTCCCCATAATAAGGATTAAAATATTAGGGTCTATATTGGGGTCCTCCTATTTTGGGAAACTACCATAAACATTGCTGACAGTCGCAGCGCTGTGCCAACTGTAGTTAGACTAACCTCCATCATCCATAGCGCAACTATACAACCAGCACGGACGGCATCGGTTCTATGTACAAGTGTGTACACGTAGTTAAGCGAATTAAAACTGCAATGGTTGCAGCTAGACAGTGATAATGGAAATCTGCTGTGGCTTGCTTTCCCTATGCAAACTGCTGTGTCTCTTTGCATCGCTCTGGCTGCACTGGTGCAGCAAACCTGGCATAACATGGTCAGCAGCGGCAGAGACAGTGGCACTCGGATTTGACCAACTACTCCATCCAGGAAGGCATATGACTTCACTATACACAGCTTGACCGGTGAGCAACATGATGAAACCACCTAGTTGCAGTTTGCTGGAAGATGTCCACTTCTCGCCAAAAGGTGAGTCTGCGTCAACATTATAGTGGACGACGAGACCGAAACACCAGACAAGTATAGCACGGGAGGCATCCAGCATCATCCTATGAACTGCCGAGAAAGCCCCCGTCACGGCAATTCCTGCAATGTTTAAAGTTCCACAGGCAACAAGCTGGATTGCGAGCACATAAAGCAATGCACGGCTGTTTGCAAGCAGAACAAACGTGTCCACCATGTCTTCAGCATGCCCATGATCTCGTCCCGGAAGCAGCCATAGCACTGGAAAAACCACCACTGCCATCATAAGCACACCCCACAAGCCTTCATAACCGATGATTTCTACTGCGGTGAGGTCAATATCTTTCAACAAATATTCCTCTGAGACCACCTGGGCAGCTTGAAACAACTGCCCCAATAATGTCAGCGCAACTCCGAATGCAACAGAGGACTCGTACTGAGTGGCTACTTTGCTGCTAAGCTCGTTCTCCACACTGGCGTACCCAACTGCTGCAACGCCTGTGATGCACAGCAGAAGACCGATCCAGTGGAAAAGATACAGCTTGCGCTTCAATACCAGTACCGACAAGATCCCGGTGAAAAACAGGATCACACCTTTCACCATTTGCCAAACACTGGCTGGCATCTCCAACATACCGATGCATCCCAAGCCCGTAGCCAACACTTCACCAATGGCTGGGACAGCCACCAGCAAAATCTTTTTCCGTCGGCTTGCCGCGGGTTCTGGTTTCAGGAGCAAGGGATTCTCCAGGTTCTCAAGGTGCCGGAGAGAAGGACAAGTAAGGGCTCGCCGTGAGACTATGCGCTCCACCCCCATGACCAGTGACCTAGGATTCCCAGTAACCTAGGACTACAAAGTTCCCCCTTCTTGGATTATAGCTTAGTTTCATAAAGAACAAAGGACATACTCAACGCCCCAGCGACATCCCCACGAGCATGTTAGAGGTTCCGAACCAGGGCTTCCGGAAGACCTCCCGGCTGCCATCAAGGCCCACACTTGTTAACCCAAATTGCACCTTGCAGGGTAATTTAGGGTGTAGGGGTTAGGGTTTAGGGGAATAACCCAACTTGAGCCCATTGTGGTACTATGCCCTATACAAACCAGCATTTAGGGTGAGGGTCGGGTGAGGTCTTTTTAAATTGCCCAGGCCTTTGTGGCCAGGATGTTCACCGTACCAGCCAGAAGCATTCCTGTGACGTAGATTGCCACCAACCAAGATGGTTCCTTCATGCGGCCGGCCATTGCGGCTTGTCCAACAGTTCCTTCATGAGATTAATTTTCTGGTGCTCATACCACAGCTTTACAAGTGGTTCTGACATGCATTTGCATCCTAAAGCTCCACGCCATTAAACATGAAGGTTTTGGTCTTTGGAATGTTAGGATAGCCCGCGCAATGCTAGTTTTCATTAAACAACTCTTACATAAGCATTTCTCATAGCAACACCTATAGAGCAGGACAGATCCCTGTGATCTCCGTACAATTCTTCCCCCTCTATACCTACTTGGAAGGTTAAAGGGGCTTAGTAAGTATACTTACAACCCCTACAAGAACTCCAGATACATTAATTATTAGCCTACTTGCTTAGGTTTCTGGACCCCCGCCCCCCCCCAAGTTTCCTCCGGATGTGCCCATGTAGAAACAACCTCCTTCAGCCACGAGTCCTTGGAGCAAGCTGCGCAGTTGGACTCATTCAACAGGCCTCGAGCCTCCTAAGCTGCGCCCGTCTTTCCCAACTTTGGGGGAAACCATAAATGCGGTAGGCATTAGGAAGGGAAGTGCCAGGATACTCTGAGGCTCCAGGTCTTGGTGCATGATGTGCCTGTTACAAGTCGCTATTGAAATCTGAATGACTAGCCAGGGACTTTGGGGGCGTGCTATCCCATAGCATAAGTGCATTTCAAAGGTTCCCGAAGAAACAAGAGTGCCTGATTTTGGCTAGCAATGGCATCTGCTGCAACAAGGAAATCGCTTAAGACACTCGCTGCGAAAGCTGGCCCCTCCTAAACCCCTATAAGCCCAAAACCTCGAACATCTAAAAGCATTCATCCCAAAGGGTCCTAAGTACCCATATGGGGAATACTTACCCAAACCATAAGGGAAATTACTACTACAGAAACCATACTTTGTACCATATATTGCTTTGGACCCTTTGGGAGTGACTCCTGAAGAGGCCGGGTGCGCAGCCTGCAGGAAGGCTTCAGCATTCGGCTCGAGGACGACCTATGCAGCGCACATGTAGAGGCCTCTTTTGATTGAAATTGGGCTTTCGGGGTCTAGGTTTCAAGTACGGATTTCCAGCACATCTACGATGTTTGTTCGGGTTCAGGGTTTCAGGAATTTAGCGTCTCGGATTTGAGGTGTTAGGGTATGAAAAATGGCACTGTCTCAGCTTGGAGCCATAAAATCCTAACATGACCTTTTGCCCTTTTGTGGGCAGATCCTAAACGGCCTCTCAGTAAGCATAAAAAGATTCCAAGGCTTAGCTTCTGGCCAGTACACCAAACCCCCAAACCCTTAACCCTGAATCTACCACATATCAATTAAGGTTCGAAGGGCGATGCCTGGACACTCCTGGACACTCCTGGACACAAAGCACTGGAATCTACTTCTGGGGTTGAGGTTCTGATTTTTTAAACAAAACCATATACAGTGATTATATTAGGGTCCTCTTATATTCCTATAATACCACTATTACAGGCTGGGGGGTCCTCCTAACATATACCCTACCCCTTGTCGTTGTTTTAGCGTACCGAATCTCGTAGGTTGAAGACACTAGACGTAAAACTAGGGGGTGGGGTATAGGGATCTAGGCAAGCTTAAAACCCTAAACCCTTAACCCAAATCCTAAACCCTAAACCCCAAATCCCAAACCCTAAACCCTAAACCCTAGACCCCAGATCCTCAAACCCTAAAACCTAAACCCCAAATCCTAAAACCTAAACCCTAAACCCAAGGTAGGGAACTCAAAGGCCAAAAGCGGTTTCAGAGCCCAAAACACTTCTCACATCCCAACTTAAACCTGTAAATTTCTATATCATCCCTATATAACACCAAGCCAAAATCCCAACAAAACTAAACCCTAAACCCCAAACCCTGAACCCTAAACACGATAATCCCTATATAATCCTTATGTAGCACCAAGCTAAAAAATTGTCTTCCAAGCCCAGAGTGGGGCGCCTCACCCGGTTTGCAGCCGAGGCGGGCTGCTATGGCAAACCTGGAAAACTGCAAGGACAGTGGAAAGTCATGTAGACCCCAGATTAATAAATCCCCTCCTTTTAAGGGCCTCAAAAAAAAGGATCCCTACTATCCAGGGGAGGGGGTCTATTAATCAGGGGTCTAGGTTAGTGCCAAGTAGGCCTAAACCCCAAACCCAGTTAGCGTTCAGTAAACGTGGAGCCTGCGGTGGTTTGTGCAATGTGCATCTAGCACTGGGACACGGGGTAGCCTATGCCACAACTATATGGGGATAGTGCAACAGTAGGTTATGCTGCAGTAATGCTTTGCTGTTGCCGCTGCTGCTATTGGTTGCTGGTACTGCTGCTACGGCTCTTGAGTGTTCACCTCACCCCCTTTCCGCAGCCTTGCTATAAGAGAGCATTCTGCCCTTTGCCGACCCCATTCGACCTACGATGACTTCGACATCCAGATCCTGTGCAAAGCCCCGGAAAGAACTCCTCAGAAAGCCGTACAAACTCCCAACATGTAGTGGTTCCTCCAACTTGAGTAGTGTTTTTTGGTGGTTAAACCTAGTGAGATAATCTATCTTATATAGTATACTATACCCCAAAAGGAGGATATAGTCTTACTCTATAATTGCTACCATAATATCCCCAAACTAAATACTACCCACTTGTAGATTCAGGGTTCCTAAGCTCCCTCGGTGCAAAAATCTCTGAATCTCACGTTGAGAACCCAAAGCGTCCAAAGTACCTATATGGTACAAAGTATGGTTTCTGTAGTGATAATTTCCCTTATGGTTTGGGTAAGTATTCCCCATTAATATGGGTACTTAGGACCCTTTGGGGAAGTGCTCTGCTGGAGTCCGAGTCTGGGGCATTTTCCTCTTGCTGTCCGCAGCACCTCCGTCCTTGCACATCGGCCGCGGATTTCTACACCTCCATAAGCCCTAAACCCTCTCGCAACCCTAAACCTCTACCAAAAGACTTAACCTCGCACACCCTAACCCCCCAATTCCTGAAATAGTAGTTTCCATTTTATTTTCCACTATCCCAATATAACCCCAGTATAACCCTAATATAACCCTTATATAACCCTAATATAACCATATATATAAGCCAAATATAGCCCTAATATAACCCTAATGCTCATCAACCTTATGTAAATGCATCTCCTAGATGCCCCCCCAGGGCTTGGAGCATCGGGTAGTTGTTGCAGGCTTCAGGACTTCAGGGTTCAGAAGCTTGGTTCTCGCATGCGAGTCATTTTTTGCGCTGTGGTGACGACATCGTGGCAATGGTGGTGGCGTTGGTGATGGCAGCAGGGGAACCTCCAAAAATACCCTAAACTCTTTTGCCCACACCCCTGCATTCTATGTTGACATAGGTGGCCCCCGCGCGGGCTTCAGAGTTACAGCTGGGCAGGCTTACGAGTTACAGCCAAAGCTCCTAGTCTCTTGCCTTGGGGTCTAGGGTTGCCCGGCTAATTCCTAGACAAACTCCAGCACTCTGCATCCTAAACCCTGAGCACTAAATCTCAAACCCCAAGCTCTGCACCCCAACCAACCTTTGAACCCCTGGACCCTGAACTAAAACTTCCACTTTATTGTTGTGATTAGGCTTATAATAGCTTATAAATTTTTCAAGCTCATATAGCCCAAAACCCTAAGCCCTATAGGAACTCTAACCTCTTGAGAGTGAGGAAGTCTGGAGGATGCTCAGGAGGGGGCCACTCGCTTTCGCAAGTCCTTGCCGGAGTTGTACGCTGTGGTGTAATGTAGACCCCATCGAGAAGTGTACCAAGTTTTAGGGTTCAGGGTTTAGGGGTTTAGGGTTTAACCCCCTCCCCTTAGTAGAGATTTTTAAGAGGGATCCTGATATTACGGCGCTTAAAAGGAGAGCGTTCATTAATCATGGCGCTACATTATGGTTGAAAGCTAGCTGATGGAAGTTTAGGGTTACATATGATTACGGCACTTTGTGGCAACCTGTGGTTGACCTCTTGCAGAGGGCTCAACTGTGGTGATCTGTGTGGACAATTGCAAAGAACATGGAAACTATTCTAATATATTAGGCTAGAAATTGGGGTTAATCATATAGGGATAATGGAAAATGAAATGGAAACTATTATAGTGGGGTTATTTATGTGGATACGCAAGCGTTTTACCTCACTCCAGGGTCGCTCCCAGCAGGGGTCTAGGCGTGTACGCCCATGCGAGGGGCCCTCATTTGCCTCCAAACTACTCGAGCTCCTGCTGTAGGGCCCTAAGCCGTAAACCCTACGCTAAACCCTAAACCCTAACCTCGATTAAACCCTAAACCCTAAACCCCAAATCCTAAACCCTACACCCTAACCTCAATTCAACCCTAGACCCTAAACCCTCTTTTGGCATATCCCCCTCATCTCATGATCTGGCCTCAGTTCGTGAGGTTTGTCTGGGCTGTGCAAGGACAGATTGAGTATGGGGAGCTTTTGTGGTGCGGGGCTGCGGGTTTAGAGATTAAGGGTTTAGGCTTCAGTGACTGAAGTCTAGCTTTTAGGGATGAAACAGAATTGGGATAGTCTATCTGTCTCCAATTTCAACATGCCCTAGCCCACAACTTCCTTAGGCCCCATCCTGCTAAACTCTGTGAATGTTACGGTGGACCAAGTGCGAGGGATGGGGCGTTTTCGTGTCAATACCACACAACAGGAAAACAATATGTTCTGGCAGTAGGGACAACTAAGGCACCAAACTCTGAAATCAGGAACGAACGATGATCATCCACCTCAGGGACTTGAGAAACACGCGTTTGAACCGTTGGTCCTTCACTTTTCGTGCCCAAGATGACACATGTACTATAGGGGCCTAAATAATTACAAATATCATTTTGAGGTTCGTTTGAGGTACCATATACTAAAAATGTACAAGAAATACGGAACCTTTTATTGGTAATCATTTAGGCCCCTATAGTACTGCCAACGAATTAAGTCATCATCTCGGAGCGCAGTTGAAAAGCCTTGCTGCACGTGCTGATGGCTGCCTAACACATGGAGTCCTTGCAGAGAGAGAGTGAAAGGTCCATGTATGTAAATAGGCTTTATGCAAATAAGTGAGCATGGGCAGATAAACAAAAACGTACACATATTTTCCCACAAAGGGCGCATGTCTGGTCAGTTGTTCAAGGGCTGCCATTTTCCTGCGCTGCAGATTTGCTGTGTGACAGCCGGCTGGAGACAGCCGTGGCCCAAACAAACGGAACCTCAGATCACAGCTGAATCTCAAACCCTAAAGCCCCGGGCTTCATTGGTGCCACTTAGGCACAGTGCCACTGAGGCTTCACTGAAGGCTTCTGGGAGGGCACCCTGCTTGTGCTCCATCAACAGGACTCCCTAGAGCACAATCCGGGTCTTACCCAGACCCCCTACAGGATCCAAAAAATGGAACCCCCTAATAATCCCCTGGTTTGCCTAATGTAGTAATGGGTTTAGATTGGGGCGGCTCAACTTTTTTGGATCCTTTAGGGGGTTTGGGTACTGGTGGGTAATAAGAAATGATGAAATCGGAGGGGGATGGTAAGTCGGACTAGACCAAGGCACATTAAAGCGGCACCATGGAGGGATCCATTTCTTCCCTACGAACCACACCAATAAAACCTTGAAGGTTCAAGGGCCATGTAAGGCATGGGACTCACGACTTGGCCCAAGAAGCTACCCTGAAGCTCATGGGACTTTGTGGGAAAAGGCTTGGGGTTTCCAATTACCGGGGCCAAGCCTCAGCGCCCATCAAAGGAATTCAGAATCCTGAAGAAAGCCTTTTTTGGGTACACTGAGAATATAGACAACAGTGAAGGGTGAGCTCGATTGAGCTGGTGCAACATGAGCCTTTGCCGGTCTACAGGATTTCGGTGAGGGCGCCTCCCAAAATTCCTTGACATCTCCGGTCTTCGGAGCTTATGCTTTGGCTTTCCGAAGCCCGTCTTCATGGTGTTCACCGCTTGGGGCTGTGGAGCTTTGATTCTGTGGGGATGTAGATAGGTATATAGAACACCCCTTCAGGACACTGGTAAAGTGGAGATTGTTGGTGTTGACCACCATCTAGGAGTCGGTCTTCGATACGAAGATAGTTCATGGGGCCAGATTCAAGGAGTAGCAATGACGAGAGTTGATCAAAAAGGTTGCGGAATGTCCTCTGCGCACCTACATGAGAAGCGCTTTGAAACTACACCAAAACCCCAAACACTCAACAGTCAACAGACACAAGTGGGGGTTGCCCAAGAAGTGGGGGCATATGGGATTACACGGAGATAATGGAGGACCTTACTGGGAACATACAAGGATTTTTCGAGAAAAATACCCAACCCGGCTAAGGAACCGAGAGAGCTGACACCTCTAAACCCCCCGCTCAAAACCCCAAACCTTAAACCCCACACCTCCGGGCCTGGGCATCCTTCGTTGAATGATACTCTTCACTTCATACATGTAGGATTAATAAGAGAATGGCAAAGCAAACGGAAAGCACTCTATTATTCTGGTCTGAAGGATTTCTAGGGTTGAGGAGGGCTCGTAAATACCTCCCACATTGAATATAAAATATGGCCTCCAATATGTCAGGTCTCTTTCCCGGAATATTTGCTATTAGGGAGCGGAGTTTTTTATATGAGTATGAAAGGATTACGTGGAGGGTCATGGGGAATTAGTACCCGCAGGCTCATAGGACCCTAAGCCCTTAACCTAAAACCTCAACCCTAAACCCTCAACCCTAAACCCTCTAACTCTAAACCCTCTAACCCTAAACCCTCAACCCTTAACCCTGGACCCGAAACCCTAAACCCTAAGACCTAAACCCTTAACCCACCCTTAACCCTAAACCCTCAACCAGAAAACCTAAACCCTTAACCCTAAACCCTTAACCCTCGGGGAAGGTTTGGGCTTTTGGGGGGCTGATGTTTGGGATCCGATTATGCAGACTTAAGAGCATTAGGGTAAGGAACGGGAGGACTGGAAACTATTGTACAACTTAGGGTTTAGGGTTTAGGGGTGTAGGGTTTAGGGTTCCATGATTGGGATAACTGGGGCTACTTTATGGGTAATAGGGATTCTAAGTATACTTACTAAGTGCCTCTGACCCTCCAAGTACCCACCCTAGACTCTAGACTACCGTAGATACCAACCATCCCGCATGACCCTGGTTTACCCCTTAAGTTTTCTTGCTCAAGGCTTAAATGCAAACATCCCAAGCCGCGGACTCTACGCAACCTCCGGATTCTCAATGTTGTGGGTCCCTCTTTTGTTTTTGGTGGTGTTAGGCACGCGCATCGCTTTTAGGATTCAGAGGTTTTAGGGGCTAAGGCTTCAGCGGT
Source organism: Symbiodinium pilosum (assembly GCA_905231905.1). Classification (NCBI taxonomy): domain Eukaryota; class Dinophyceae; order Suessiales; family Symbiodiniaceae; genus Symbiodinium; species Symbiodinium pilosum. Next base: position 56,802 of record CAJNIZ010009469.1, read on the forward strand.
TAAGGTTAAGGTTTTTAGGGCTCAAATTTTCAGGGCTTAGGGTAGCTCAGAGGGACCCCTCTTTTGAAATGCCCGGATGTTTGAGCGCGCAGTTGCGACCCAGTGCGCCTTCGGCGCTCGGCCCATTTGCAGACTATTGGCATTCCGGAGCCCTCGAGGACTGCAGCTGTTCACGCTCTCCCCGGAGTAACAACGTTTAGGGATTAGGGTTTGGGGTTTAGGGGTTAGGGTTTGGGGTTAGGGATTAGGGTTTGGGGTTTAGGGTCCTCACCCAACCCAGACCTTAACTGACTACCTTTGGTGGGCTCTGTGCAACAATCTTCCCACAAGATTGACAAGCCGAACAAGTCAAACTACTTTGCAGGGTCGAGGTAAACCGCATGAACCTCAAGGGCCCTCTCTCCAGGGCAAGCAGGCTCTGAAAAAGTCAGGAACATCCGTATCACACTTAGCTCTCGATTCCCTGGATGGATGCCCTGGTAGAATAGCGGCGTATCAGGATGATAGATGACAGTATCATTCCCATTCTAGTGTGATATAGTATAAGAAATATAGTTTAGTAGAAAACACAATAATACAGTATAACATAGTACAAGGGAACTTCCAGCTAGGGGCTTCTGAAGTCACCCACGCACAGAGCAGATTTTGAGGCGAAGGGTTATCAGAGCTATAAACTTCTCAAACAGTTCGCATAAGACCTACGACTGATGAATGATTGTGAGCCTGACAGAGAAAGCAATCGCACAATTTCGAAACAGCAACAATGGCAGTCAGATGTCCCTCAGACATGTTTCCCAAAGCCCTTGGCAGGCGCACTGCTTCATGTGCCTGCGCATGCTTTGCCTTGAAGAGAGATGTACAAGCTCTTGATGCAGGAGATTTGGTATCACTTGGAGTCCGCCCCCATACCCGAACTTTAGCATAACACAATTTCGACCCATTGAACCTTCCTTTGCATGGACCTGTCTTGTGTTTGGGAAGACAGCCCCACTTACATCGGATCCTATGCTGTCTTGGATGCCGGGTGGCGAGGGCACTGAAAAACGTGGAGCTGGCTCAGTACTGATGCTGATTTCAGGTGGGGTCCTGGGGGGGATAGAGTCCGTGTCCACCTAAACCCAAAAGGTCCATGTAGCTATATAGTATATACTTTGGGCCCTGAATTAATCATATGTATATATATATACGCACTTATATGTATATGTATATATGGGAACCTCTTGTGTCCCCTTTCTATATACTATATAGCTACATCGACCCTTTGGGAACGGGAGTTGACACAAAGAATTCTGAAGGGTCTTTCGCAGTTAGGCTCATGTAGGAATCCATTTTTTTCTCCAGCCTTCCTGCCTTCCGAGATTTCAGGGGAGCTTTGGCAATCTCACAGAAGTCTTGCTGCTGGTATTCAAGTCACCTGAGCTTGCGAGCAGGCATGCCCTCAACAGAATGGTTGAAGTCATAGAGCTTCTAGGGTTTGAGGATGTAGGGTCTAGGGAACAATGGCGTTCTGCTGGTGAGCTTTCCTCTAGGCAGCTGCTGCACATGTGGATGTATTAAAGGTAGAGGCCCTTCCTTCCACCGAAAAAGCAAAACGGTGCAAGAAACATGAAGGGCCCCGAACTCCGAATCAAAGCATCGGTCGGACCAAACAGAAAGTGGATGCACGTGCCCCAATCTTCTGGGGATGCGGGCGTCTCAGAAGAATCCTTGCCAATCACTACCTGGAGATTTCCCAAGGTTAGGGGTACCTTTCGGGGGTCCCTATAATAAGGAATATCATATGTTAGGGTCTGTATTGGGGTCCCCCTAAGCCTTGAACCCTCAACCCTAAACCCCAAACCCTAACCTCAATTAAACCCTAAACGCTCTTTTGGCATATCCCCCTTACCCTAAACCCTAAACCGCAAACCCTAAACCTTAAACCCCAGACCCTAAACCCCAAACCCTAAACCCTGAACCCTAGACCCTAAAGTCCCAACCCTAAACCCTGAACCCATATCTACCCTGCCTTTGAGATCCAAGAACAGGCTGACGAAAGTGTCCTGGTCGATGAGGCCTGGAATTCGTGGCCCAAGAGTTGAAAAGCTCTACTTGCCCAAAGGGTCCTAAGTACCCATATGGGGTATACTTACCCAAACCATAATGTTGGACCTCCTTTAG